>WAAG01030426.1:12836-23196 GCA_013390105.1 Tichodroma muraria
CAAAACTGCAAGCAGCTTTGGATGTGTCCATCCAATCATATTCAAGCAGAGGCTCTTTGAGCGTTAGAGGCCTTCCTCATCCGTTAAAAGCCTGAGATCAGCTTTGCTTCCTGCAAAGAGATAGCTATGGAAATGTCTGGCCTTCCATAAACACCACCCAGTCCTGCTGAGTGAGGGGATGGCAGGGTGAAGGGCTTAGTCCTTCCTCACTCAGGCAACACATCACTAATTTCTTTCTGAAAAGAAATGGTTCACTTTTATTAAAACTTGGTAGCAAGCAGAAATCTGAAGAGCAGCACAATCCCAGCAGCATCCCCATGAGGTCTCCACGTGGGGCAGATATGCTGGGCAAGCAGTGTCTCTTCAGGGTGAAATCATTACTCTGCCTTTGAAACTGTTCCAAACTCAACTCCCCCTGAGGAAGCACTGAAAAAGAGCGGACTTGTACCAACCATTATGGCCATTTTAGTGACTTTCCGTTTCAAGACAGTCCTTCTTTGAGTAAGGAGTTTCAGTTTGTGATCTGATCTAATACCTGCCACATTCACTGAGTTGCAAGGCTGTTTCCTCAAATCTGCTTTGCTTGAAGGTTTTCCATCAGCTACCTGTGAAACAGTGGGGCCAAGAGCCTGTTTTCCCATTTCCCAGTGACGCTTGTTTTACTGATGTTTGTAAAGCACATGGTAGGTGATGCTGGGGATCTGCTTGGGGATTTCAAGTACCCTGCCTTCAGCAAAACTATGAACCAGATGAATATCTCCATCTTGTGCTAGTAACTCCTAACTAATCTTATTTAATCCTTTCCAGACCCAGATCAATATCTGAAATTCACTCTGTCTTGTAATTAATCTGATGGGCCATGTTAGCCTTGTTTATAAGTCCCTTCAGATTTTTCTTTAGAGATTTTTATTTTAAAATTAAACTGGCTTAGCAGAAGCCTGATCTCTGAATCATGACCTCTGTTTCTCAGTAGCTTTTTCATGCCCTTATTAAATCTCCTGTACTGAGTCCATTCAATAATTCAGTGATTCTGCCAGGTGAACAGGGTTGGACACCAAGTTCTTAGAGACCCTGCACAGGGGCACATTTGGCGGTCTGATGGCTCATATATGAAAGGAATCAATCAGATCAACCTGACAGATTTGTGGATTTGTTCCTTGGACACATAAATATGTGATGAAGTGTGTGGAACTACACGAGCTAAATCAGTGTCAGCACTCCTGGTTCCTACCTTATGCAGCCATGTGTCCTCACCAATGCTTGGTCTGCTTCAGCTCTTGAGGACAGGGTCCACCTCTTGGCAAGGATGGTTTCCTGACACCTGTCTCTTTCAGAGTTAAGGGCTATTCAACAATCAGTGATGAACCACTAATCAGTGATTAGTGCCGCTAATTGATTAGGGCATGAAACCACTGACCTTTAGCTTCATTGCCCTCCAGAAAATGATCTTAGTTTATTGATAGTATAGATTACAGCAGGACTTAGAAGTAAGCTTAGGAACAGAAGGAATGAACAGAACAATATCCTGAGCCAATTCTGTTGCTATTGACCAACAGTCACACAGCTCACATATGTGAGAGAGCAGGAGTCAGCAGTTAACACACTGCTGTTGTGTGCAGGCTCAAATCCGCAGCTGCTGGTCTAGTGTTGGCAGTAACTTCCAGTCTGAGCAGGAGGTTGGACTGCAGACCCCCAGAAGTCCCTCTCAACAAGCCTTTCCAGGAATCTGTGACCCTGCCCAAGAGTCCTGTCCTGTTGCCCAACACACAAATATTCACATTCTAGTGAGAAAGAAAGGGGTCTAAGGATGGGGAGAAACTATTGGATATACACACAGGGAATCATTAGAGATCTGAAAACAATATTATGGTGTTGATTTCTTTTCCTTCATGAGTCTTTAGTATTCTTCTTTGGAAGGAACTCAGCTAATTAAAGTCATCAAGGAGCTGCTGAGGAGGCTTATGGCAACAGGAGCAGCAAGCAGGGCAAGGCTGAGACAAAACACTGAGATACTGGGTGGAGAGCAAAGCCACAGATATTACCTAGTCCCTAGAGCCTTCTGTGGAAGTCTGAAGTTTTTCCCCTTTAAAGAGTGGGACCCACAAAGACTTTAGGCCTCAGATTTAAGGTTTCTCCACGAGACACAAAGAATATTGCACAGCTCAAAATGCAGTATGTGAAATCACTGAGAAAGTGTCAGCTCTGGGACATTGCTGCTGCCCCTAAAGGTGCTCAAAGACCCTGTGAGGAGGTCCATGCCAACACATTTTATTATTTGAAGCTTATGTCATCATAGAATTGTTTAGGTTGAAAAAGAGCTTTAAGATCATTCAGTCAAACCATTAACCCAGCACTACCAAGGCCACCACTAAACCATATCCCCAAGTGCAACGTCTACACATGGTTTAAATACCTCTAGGGACAGTGATTCAACCACTTCCTTGGGCAGCCTGTTCCAATGCTTAACAATCCCTTCAGTGAAGAAATTTTCCTAATATCCAATCTAAACTCTCCCTGTTGCAATTTGAGGCCATTTCCTCTGTCCTGTCACTTGTTACCTGAGAGGGGTGAGGACAGAAATGGGCCTTTTTGTCCCTTCTGTAGAGATTTAAGGTGCTTATTAACAGTTCAGCTAATGATTCAAGTTTGGCACAGGTCTAGGCTGTTCTTGTGCCCAGTTCATGTACCTTGTAGCTGATACAGGTGCTAGTTTGGATTCAGAGACCATTTAAGAACAACTTCCTTATCCCTGAGGGAATTTGCATGCCTCTCTGTTCCCCTTGCACAATGACGAAAGCCTGACCCTTCAGCTTGTGAAAATCACCCCACAGCTTGTGAAAATTACCCCACTTTTGCATCAAAAATTTTGCCTGGGTCTAGTGACCCAGCCCTGACTGGGAAAGATAACTTGACCAGCCGGAACCGTGCTGGGCTGACAGGAAATTGGCAAGCTCAGTCCTGCAAAGGGCTGCTCAACTGGGCTGCTGCTGCTGCGTGGGATTCGAGGATAAGAAACCCTCCCGGGATGAGATCTGGGACACAGCTCTGCCCTGTGTGTGGGCTTCACTACCAGGGCACACAAGACCCCTGCTCCTGCAAAAAAATTTTAGAAGATTGTTCAGCATAGTTTGAATATCCCAGCGTGGGGTGGGGGTAAGGGAGCAGCTGGGGGGCTCCTCCTCTCACCCTTCATCCTCATGGGAATTAAACATGAGAGCTAAGTGCTCGCTTTTCTGAAGCTATTATTGGCAACCAATGCAAAATGTCCCTTTTCATGACAAGTAAATGACCTGCTAAGTACAAGCTATAAAAATTCAGGTCATGTTTTCTGATTCATTAATATGCTGCCTGACAAAGCCTTTGCCTGCTGGGTCTCTCTGCTGGGGAATGGGAGTTAGAAAACCCTTAAGAATTTCTCACTGTCATTATGAGATAGAAAGGCAAACAGGCTTCAGAAGGAAAGACGGCTCCCAAAAGACAGGCTTTGTGTCCTGATCTCATGAACAACCCACAGGAGAAGGCAAGCAATGCCATTTACATACACAGTCCCGGTAGTGTGGGGCTCGAATGCTTTTATGTTTCACTAATAGCTGGGCCTGACTGTCCCAGAAGTCAATAAGAAGGCTCTTTTGATTGCAACAGGCAGTGGACCAAAAATGCTATTTAGACACAGAAATGTTTGTTAAGTTGGCAAGGAGGGGGAAAAGAACAATATTAATCAGAAAGAGAATTCAAGGGAGAGTCTCTCTGAAATGTTTTTCCACAAAAATCATAGAAGCGTTTACATTGGAAAAGCTCTCCAAGATCATCAAGTCCAGCCATTAAACCAACAGTGCCAAGGCCACCACTAAAACATGTTCCTAAGTGCCACATCTAAACCTCTTTTAAATACCTCCAGGGCTGATGACTCCACCACTTCATGGGCAGCCCTATAAGTGAATAATTTTTTTCTAACAAACATCCAATCTTAACCTTCTCTTGTGCAACTTGAGGGCATTTTCTCTCATCCTGTCCCTCGCTGCCTGGGAAAACAGACTGACCCCCAACTGGCTACAAGCTCCTTTCAGGGAGTTGTAGAGGGCAATAAGGTCACCCCTAAGCCTCCTTTTCTCCAGGCTAAGCACCTCCAGCTCCCTCAAATGCTTCTCATAGGACTTGTGCTCCAGACCTTTCACCAGCTTCCTTGGCTACCGTAGTCTTTGGGCCAGTAGCATCAAGAATTTACTGGAGATTTTTTATGTGGCTGTTCTTTCCACATAAAACTATCTTTCAGAAATCAGAGAACTGTCTCCCTGCAGGAGACATCCAAGGTGGATTCAGAGGGTGCATCACTTCTAGCTGTAACTACAGGTATTTCCCATAAGGGACGTAGTGAGGCTGGACCTTCATTTACATACTTGGCTCAAGCTGGATTAATCTAAAGCTGGGTTCTGGATGTGAAACATTTTCCTGGTGTAGGGAGTTTGGGCTTCAAGGAATTTGAAGAGCATTAGATTTTGCTCTTGGCAATATTGAGTGGGATGTGTTCTGCCTTCCTGAGTATGTTCTCTGGGCTTGCAGGGTGGTAACTGATGTGCTGACCTGCCTAGGGCTGAGGTTTGGCTTTCGACCTCCAGGTCAATTCCCATCTTCTCACCTGTCCTGCTTCCTCAACTAGAAGTTGATAAAGTGAGTTTCATGTGGAGAGCATGGAGGCTAAGATGTAGCAGGGAGATCCAAAATGTAACCTGACTGCCATTCAGAGAGTTATAAACATATCATTTATAAATAAAAATCATTGCCATTCAGAAGACTATAAATATTTCCTTGAGCCACTAGGTACTTACAGGTTTGGCATCCAGGTATCCTGATGAATTCCTTCTTGCCAAAGGTAGGTTTTAGGGACTTGGCTGCTTTGTGCCCTTTTTTGTGGTTCACTGCCATGTATTTTGCTCTCTGCAGTGCTCTTGCCCAGAATGCCAATGTTTTGAATCAGCACAATCAGCCTCGTTCCAGGGATACTCAGCCTTCAATGAATGCATTGATTCATAGCTTATTTTCAAAGCCAGAAGGAATTGCTATGCTGATCTGCTCTGACCTCGAGCATTCAGTGGGCACAGGAGTATTTATAGCTCTGTTTACAGCATTTTGCTCTGTATACAAGTGAACAGGGACAAGACCAGGTTCCCTTTCCCAGTGTAGGTTTGACAGCCATTACAAGTTCAACTGCTTTATTAAGGTATTGCCCTCAGTAACTGGCAGGGCAGATTAGCCCTGCCAGTTCCAGAGTGAGTGGGCAGGGAGTCACCCACACACAGCACTTGTGCATACAGTTATGGTCTGTCTGCAGAACCAGCAGAAATAAGCTCCAGGTGCAAGGACAGAGATCTGGGAAGTCCTGAGCCTGTGTTTCTTAGTCTCCTTGCTAAGCCAGTCTTGTGTCTTCTCTTGGGGGATCATCTGTCCTATGTTCTAACTATATGGAAGTAGCACAAAAGATGTATAAGATCACTGGATAAGATGACTGAAATGAGTTTAGGAATAAAAAAATAACTTTAGGGAGGTTCTAGAGAACAGCAGGACAGAGCCACGACCAACTGCAGCTATCACAGCTCTCCCAGTATAATATTTCTCAGAGTTTGTTCCCTGCTTTGTATTTGGAGTCACAGGCTAAGACACAGAGTGTTCCAGAGCACACCATGCTGCTGCATTTCAGATGTGGTGATGAACAAACCTGCCCCAAGCTCAAGCAGTCACAGGAGATAAGCTCACTTCTATGTGTGGAACTGAGACCATTAAAATGGAGACTGCTAAAAGTCACCTCACTTTCCACTTGCCATGTCCTGTCTTCATGCCTTGCAGCACACAGCCAGTCAGCATGGCCATTTGTCTTTCCCCTGCGCTTAACTCTGTTGCCCGAGCTCCCGATGTGTGGTGAATGTCCAGCCAGAAACCTGAGCAACAACCAAATATATTCGTTAGACAGATTAGCTAATTTTTCTTCCTGTTCAAGGTCAGATTTCTGCAGGTTAATGCCCTGGAACTGCCAGTGCAACATAAGACGCCCTTGTCACTTTTTTCCCAGTGAAATGGAATTTACTACATTCCTTAGAATATCATTTTCATAGCTAAATTTTGCTAGAGTTCTGATTGACATGTGTCCTGTCAGGTTCAAATTCCCCTGAGAGCCTGCCTTTTTCACCAAACTATATTTGTGAGTGAACACATAATTGACTAACTTTGTACATCCCTTGGATTAAATCCCTAAGAGGAAAAAGTGATTGCTTTTTTACATGCACAAATGGTAAAATCAGCTGGAGCTAATGCTGTGATAGTTAAGAAGAAGCAGTTATTAATATTTCTGCATGGAGGCAGCACAGCCACCAAGGCCTTGCAACTGTGAATCTCACAGTCTTGCTCCTGGGCAAAGTATATGCAGTCATCTCTAATCTGTTCCATCTCTCCCCAAGCAGCTCACCCAGCAGTGTGAACAAATTGCCTGGAAATGTCGTCATCGTCATCGGGCTTCATCTGGCACTATCTCTCCTTCTGTCTGGGTCATTGATTTCCTCATCTCCTCTGCCTTGAAACTCGCATCACACATTAATATATGGCTCTCCTGTACTGAAGCAGCTGCACTGTGCCTTTGCTGCTCAACACCAGCAGCTTTCAGCTTCTGAAGTGTCCTTCACTGCTGCTCACATGAAGACCTCCTGAATGTGTCTCAAGTGGCCTCCCTGCCTGCCACATAACAACATGTGCTCTGCCAGCTTTTGTTTCATCACAAGAGAGCTTAGAGCTCTTTTGCTTTCGGAAATTGGGTAAGATTCAGTCTCCTTCCTACAATGACTCAGTGTGCTGCAGAAATTACTCCTGCCTTGTATGAGCAGCTACTGTGGATCTCTCAGAGCTGTGCCAGTCTCTGCTAGCCACCAGCTGCCCTCTGGAGAGCAGAGCAAAGACCTGGGGCTGCTCCACACTCTGGTCTTATGATTGCTAAATATAGTCCATTGATAAATAACATAAATGCATGAAGGGCACAAGAATCAACAGTTGTTGCAGTTGCTAATGCAGCCTTTTCCTCTGTTCTTTCACCCGTGTCACTGATGCCTTTCAACATCACCCTTTGCATTTTGAGTAGGTATTGTAGCTTTGCACAGCTATTTCCAAGGGCCTAATCTGGCCAGCAGAAACTTAGTTTCCTTGTGTTTTATTAGGAGTAATAAAAGTCCTACATTTCCTCAACACTTGTAAATTGAGTGCATCTGACATGGAAGTAACTGCAAGATGGTGAGACCTCAAATGTGAAGCCCTTACTCCTAAATTAATGGTGATTTTAATGGGAATAATTCCATTCAAAGGAAGTGTCAGATAAAATGAGTCTATTTCCTCAGGGAAGTGTGTTCTTTTATAAAGCTCTGACAATCCTTGCCTTTTTAGAAACTAAACTGGCAGTCTTTTTGTTTCACAGCCAAATTCCTCATCCTAGGCCTGGAGTACATCTGGAAAAACATTTCTAGAGAATTCCCTGTTATAAATAACCTGGAGGAGGGAAGTATTCTTTGTATCCTTCCTGGAACAAAGAGCAGTAGGCTGTAAAAGAGCATGGAGAAAGGGCTGATCTCTTGTACTAGAGAAAAATCTTGATCTTGAGGGTGATGTTTGCAACGTGTGCTCAGGATGAGTCACATGAAAGGCAAATTGAGATAAGAGCAAAGACTCCTGAAAGAAAACGACTGATTTTAATCTCTGTATCCCAGCTTGCATGGTCCTTGCTGTAGAAATAAAAGCTCTGCACTCCCCTGTAATGTCTCTTTAAAAGGTGCAGCACCAGCAGCTCCCCTGAGCTTCCTACCGTGCCCTCACTGTATGTTCCCTAAGCCTCTCAGGAGGTTTTTAACTTGTGACCCGGGGCTCATGGTCAGCTTGTCCCAGCCCTCCTGCAGCTGTCACAGCCACACCGTGTCCCATCTCCAGCCACGCTGACTCTGAGGCAGTCACATGAGAACTTTTATCATGTTTATGTAGTTGCACGTGAATATCACTAGATGTCCTCTACTGCTAAGTAGCTTCACCGTGGTCTGTGCCAAGCACTAGAGAAATTTTGAGAAATCAATCTCAATTGTTTAAATGATGTTATAGCTTCATTGTTCTTAGCCCATAGAAGCAGAGCAATATTGTTCATCCATAGTCCAAAGGTGTGATCTGCTATCTCTGACCAACTGGACTCACAGTGGCAGCAAAGCTACTGCATTGGTTTCATGCAAGATTTGGAGTCAACTGGCAGTGTAGGAACACCCCAACTTTTTCCTTTCCAGCTCATTTGAGACTGAGCCATCAGAGAGGGTTTAGGCTGTGATCTTATGCTCTTCTCCAGATTCAACGCCGAGGGTCAAGCCCTCAGGGCTCTGCTCTAGCAAGATCTGATCTGGTGCAGGATGGTGTATTTATCTCTGCAGGGTGCAGGCAGGAACAGGTCCCTGCTCCAGCACAACTTGCCTGTCCTCCAGACAGTGATGCCTGCAGCACCTTGGGTTAGTTCTTGGGAGAGCCACTGTATCCCCTCAAACCCACCTCCATCCTCTGACTTCCCTGAAGTGACCTCTTATCCCATGCTATGTGGCACCAGTAGGAGCTTGTACTGACCAAAATCTTACCCATTGCATTGTTTCTGCAGGGACACACACACCCCCTTTTTTTTTTTTTTTTTTTTTTTTTGTGCCAACAGTCCCTGCCTTGCTGCGGTGATGTGCAAACCCTTGTGTTTGCAACCTCCTGCTGCAAAGCCTGGGCAAGGGAAGTGTCCCCAGCAGCCCAAAAGGCAGCTGCCAACAAAACAAGCCAAGAGGCTCATGCTGCACTAACCCACTCAGTTTTAATATGGGATAATAAACAGCCACGTTCATCCAGACCTAATGGTAAAATATTATGCCACATACATAATGCATCCTCTGATTTAGTAGAGCTTGCCTCAAGTATAATCTGACTTGAGGAGTTCAGAGGTTGTATGGCCACTTTAATCTATTCACTGAAGCTGAAACAGACGAAATGTCATATGCCTAAATCTGTATCGGGGAAATGTTGGCTGAAATTTGAAGGCACTCTTTTCTTTTAGCTTTGTATTTTGTTCCAGGGTTTGAAGTGTCGCCCATCCTGCACTCACATCCCCCCAGGGAGGGCTGGTAAAGGGGAGGCTCTTCATGCCACTGCCTCTGCTGTCAAACTGAACTGTGATGTTTTGTTTGAGGGCTCCTTGGGGTGACTCAGCAGGATACAAAAATGCATTTAAATAGGAATTCTATTGTATAACTGCTCAACCACAGCAGCAATTCCCCTTTAGCAATGTTGTTAACTAATACACACTACAAGAAATGTAATGCTGCTCCAGATACTGGATGGAATTGAAAAAGGAGTTTTAGGGCCTCCATCACTACACTGCAGTCTGTTCTGGGAAGATGAGGAAACTGTTTTGTCCTAGAAGGAAAATTTCTAACCAACAGAGAAGCTGTTTCAGACCAAATTCAGGCATAAACATGTGACTCCTTTTGACAAATGCATGTCTTACAAACCCAGTTGTCGATTCCTGTGAACAAAACACATCTGTCCCACGGTTTGGTTGGAAAAGCCTGTGGGGATCCTCCTGGTCTGCTCCCTCTCTCCTCTTCCATTCTGCTGGACCAATGCAGATTTTGAGGCAGATACTCACGCATCTTGTTTGTAAAATGGCAGTACACTTCTCTCTGCCCTTACACGTGTGGGAAAGATGCCACAGAGGCTGTCTTGTTCCATGCATGCCACAGTGCAATGCCAAATTCCTCGGGTAGATCATTGTGGGCACTACTGGAGTGTATGTAATGCTAATTCAGCATGGGAGGACAGCTGGGACTGTTCACTTGGGTTTAAGAACCATTTCAAGTTCCTGTACCTCTGCTTTGCACACCACCAGGGAGGTAAACCCTGACCCAGCAAGGTAAATCAGCAGGTGCCTAAATGTAGCTCTTGAGATGCTGTGGCACTCGACCTGTCCCTGAGCACCCTGCAGGGTTGTGCCCAAGTTGCTCCTGTGGTAGGACACATCCTGCCTTTGATTATTCTCACACAGTCGTTGCCGGCATCCTCTGTGAGGGCAGCATGTGTTAGTAAGTGTGTGTAGGTGCAGGAGCAGAGCTTTTGCTGGTGTCTGGTGCAAGGTGTGAGGTGGCAAAGGCTTGGGAAACACTGCTTTGGTTCTTCCTCCCAGTGCCAGCCAAGGGCACAAATGAGAGGTAAGAAAAGTAACCACTGCCTATGTGTTCCCCGAGTGCTGTATAGGATGAGCTCT
Source organism: Tichodroma muraria (assembly GCA_013390105.1). Lineage (NCBI taxonomy): Eukaryota > Metazoa > Chordata > Aves > Passeriformes > Sittidae > Tichodroma > Tichodroma muraria. Next base: position 23,137 of record WAAG01030426.1, read on the forward strand.
GGTGTATTAAACATGAATTCTCTTATTTGGATTAAAGTTGATGAGGCCTCTTCATAGTAT
>WAAG01030426.1:23611-94513 GCA_013390105.1 Tichodroma muraria
CGGTGCCGCTCCGTTCTGTGAGCGGGGCGGGGGGACACGGCCGAACAAACAATAACTCGGGTGCGTTCTGCCCGTCCCCCGCGGGGCGCGGGACAGCGCCGCGCGCTTCGGGCGCTCCACGCGTGACAAGCCCGCGGGAGGGGCGGGACCGCCGTGACACCCGGCGGTAACCGCGGCGGGGCTTCCCCCTCTGCTTCTTTCCTCTCCCCGCAGCGATTCCTGCTGAAATGCGGCGCCCCGCGTTGGCATGAGCCTCCCCATCGGGAGCAGCGCGCCCCGGGCACCGCCGCTTTCCCTGGCCGCAGCTCGGTGTCGGGAAGAAAGCGCTGTCGCCGACTGTCGCCGCGGAGCCGCCGCTCGCAGCAGCGCCGGGCGCGGGACGGACGGTACGGGGGCTTCGTGCGGCGGGTGGGCTGCGGGGGGCTCGGGGTCCCTGCCCCGCCGAGCGCCGGGAAAGGGGAATGTATGGCGCAATGGTCGGAACGCCGTGCGGTCCGTGCCTTGTCCGGGATGAGCGCTGAAGAGAGGGGTCGCTCTGAGTTACGCGGTGTAATGGAAGGTCTTTGTAAGTTGCGAGTTTGTTGGATTTTGTTTGTGTCAGGGGTTGCCCCCTACCCATCCCACCCCCCGCCTCAGATTCAGAGCCACGGTAATATTTTACTTTCATACCCCGGGTGTGTTTGGATGTGGTCTCTGTATAACGAGGATTCTTATCTTACGTTAAAATTGCTCTTGGATCACTGAGTACTTTGTACAAGCTTCCATAACTTTTAGAAGGGTAGAGATGCTATCTTAAGTTACAAAGAAACAAGGAGAGGAGGAGGTACGGGTTTGGTTTGGGTTTGGTTTAGTTTGTTTTTAATTCTGGTTTTACTTTACTTTTACTTTGCTTTTTTGCTCTCTGCTTTAAGAGAACAAACTAAACCGCAGATAGGACAAGGATTTTTCCTTGTGATTGGGATTGCTGGGGATTAGAAAGAAAATTTGTGGGTTCTTTGCTGTTTATTTATTTTAATCAATGGTTCAAGAGCCCTAGAAACAACGTATAAAGCCCTGCTTCCTAGACAGAGAAACTAAGATAAAGCCACGTCGGCTGCAAGCTGAGGAGCAAGTGAAGTGTTAGACCTCGGGTGGATCAGTCTAAAGCATCCTGCACTCCTCTGCTCCAGTGACCCTTCCTGTCGAGCTGATCAAGTCATGCAGCAAACTGTGACTTCACAGCCGCTGGTCGGAATGGAGACAGGGCTTTTCTTAGAAGAGCAAAGCACACAGGGGAGCCCTGACCCTGGCGTGAAGTTTTTTCCCTCAGGGAACTGCAGCCCTTGAGCACTGTCAGCTGGCACTGTTCTCCAGTAATGCCATGGAAATATGAAAATCTAAGCCATCAACTTCTCAGGTAGCTTAAATCATCTAAATTCGGATTTCGCTGGCAGGCTTAAAGGGATGCTATTACTGGAAATGTTTATGTATGTCTTACCTGGAAACTATTGTTCATACAGGAGTTGATATTAAGAAAAGTGAATCAACTTTATAGTTGTATCATCTATAGATGTTTTTTCTGAGTTTTCATTCTGAAATTATCTGGTTAGCTCAGGCTCTTTCTGCACAAAAGAGATGAATTTCAAAGGCCTAAAACTGTCATTTTCCTTTATGAAAGGTACTTGTCTCGTGCTCTGAATCTGTTAAAACAGATTTGCAAAAGCAGGGTCTATTAATTTAAGAAAGAGTAGGAGAAAGATAAGAGAAAGAACAAGGGGTGTGGCAAGGAAATTATGAAGTAATAGCTTTAAAGAAAAACACTTCTCTTTAGTAGAGCTTTGGACAGCCTAAGAGAGGTAAGATTTCTTTCTAGATATGAGTCTGGAAATACCAAGCTGACAGCATCTCCTTAAAAATAATAGTGTATGTAGAAAATAGGTATGACTAGTTTCATATTACAGATTCTTTATTATTATGTATTATANTTGATTTTGCTCCTCCATTCCAGGAGGTATCCAATATGATAGAGTGTATGCCCGGATTGGAGAGGGCCAAACATTCCACCAGCATCACTCCTGAACCAGAGCAGCTGCAATAGGGTCAGAGCTAGCACCTCTTTTCATAAATTATGTGAGAGGCAGTTCTATTTGTTGAAGTTTTTGGTGGATATTTTCACAAGCTTAAAGTTTTTTGCAGAGGTGCTAAGAATTGCAGAAACTAAACTTGCCTTCTTCATAGGAGAGCTTTTGGTATGTGTTGCATTGGATGTTTTTTTTCTTAACCTGGGGCTGAGGCTAACACTAGGGAAGAATAACATTGTATCAGAAGGTGATTAGAGAGAACTTTCTTCCTTCTCCCCGCACCTTTTTTGGTACTGGTGGAGACGTGGCATTTGGGGGCTGGAAGGAGGAGGAGAAGTCCTGCACATGAGCTGCTGCTGTCATTGGCAAAGGCAATGTAAGGCAGGTGGATATAGGAAAAAATGGATGTGATGATTCTGCTGGATCATCAAATGGAAAAATGATTGTGCTGTGGTTTCTTAGGCTCTTCTTTAACTGCAGTGTCCTGTACCTGAGTCTTCCCTGGCCCATTAGCTGCACCATGTGCTCCTAGTGGTATTTCAGGGCTGACAACATTCAAGCAGAAACTCTACTCCCTTCTCTTAATTCTGGAAGGTTCCTTGAGCAAATTTGTTCAGTTTCATTCATTCCTGCCCTTTCATTTTTATCTTCCTTCCTTGGGTGTGAAGTCTTTTTTTGTAGCTGGATTCAAGCCAAGAACCTCTACCACCAGCTGCCAGGCCTGGCATCCCTACTGACCTGCTGGCTCCAGATGAGTCAGTTCATTAGGATGAATCAGTATGCCCTGTAAAAGTTTTAGGCTCAGACTTCAGCTTGACCACTCTTAATAATTTGGTTTTGCCTGGTTTGTTTGTCACTGCTTCAGCTAAGCTGTCACTTCTGGTAGCTCCTTGCTTTAGACTTGCTCAGTTTTGGAGCCATGCAGTGCCTTCAGTGCAGTGCCCTTACACTTTGTGGAGCTGCTTTTGCCTCAGCATTGTAACTTCTCCATGACTGCTCATCCCTTTAACTCTCTTACCTGCACAGGTGGGGTTAGGAGGGATTATACCTCAGCATGGAAATGTGCAGCTCTCAATGCATGAGGTACTTCAGACTCTAGAGGTGGAGAATATTAACATGAATCCACAGGAATGAAGAGGGGAGTGTTTTTGTGTGGTGGTGTTTGCATAAGCTTTTTACTGTCGTAAATAAGTAGATCGGGATTCAGGGGACAGATTCAATGTGAAAAATAGGGAATTAATTTTCAGGCTTCCAAGGCAGGGCTGAGGAAGAGAAGTGGAGTTAAAATATATGGAAATGTGCCTTGAAAGTGACCTTTCAAAGATGGATGACATTATTTTTGTTGTGTGAAGCACCCAAGTTTAATGAAGTATAAGACAGAAGGGGTTGGGAGGATTTGGTCCAAGTGAAAATAGAATGAGCGTGGGACTGGCAGATGGGAGAAACATTAGCCCACTCCTTGGTGGAATTGTTGCTTCTTTCTCCTGTTGTTGCTTACAGGAGTGCTTGAGAGAAGGTGCTTACTGGGGAGGGGAGAATAGCCTTCCTGTTCTACTTGAATGTCACTGTCTGTACTTTTCTATGTGGGGAAACAAAGTTCCAGTGCTCCAGTTGGTCACATCCTGAGTGTTTGTATCCAAAGTAAATCCAGAGCAACACTGTCTACTTCAGTAACATCTGCAATAAGCCATGACTGGCTCTTTCTGAACAGAGAGGAGAAATGTACAGCTGTAACTTCAGATGCTGAATTTTTTGGCATACTCTTTTGAGATTTATGGCTCTTTTATTCTCTGTTTGAGAATGTAGTGGAGCAATTGCTGATCCGTGCATGTGTATATGTGAGAAAATGTCAGAAGAGGAGTAATATATATGGAAATCTCTCATAGAGATAGAGCAGGCAGCCAGTTTGCCATTAGATAATGAAATAATTGTACAAAAAGATGTCTCCTGAAGTAACAATTGAGGGAAGGGGTAGAGACAGGACTGGGGGAGGTTAACAGTATTTTTAAGTAGTTCGCTCTTCTTACCGTACTCATTACTGACTCTTCTGCAATTTTACTGCTTCAGACACTGCTTTTCCAGAGAGTGGTGCTTACTGTTGCACAGGCAGATAATCTGAGACCAGCCCAATTGCTGGAGCTAGGTGAAGGGATGGGAAACTGCCCCCATGTACTTTCTCTGTCACAAACTGGCCAAAGGTGGGTGAGCTAAGGTCAGCAACTCTTACAGGTACCAATGAACCTACCTCTCACTGAGTCCACTTTTCTTCTTTCTAAAATGGGGTAGTAGATGTTGTTTCTTTGTGGAGTGTGTTGGGAGCATAAATATAGCTGAGATATTTCAGAAGGCATCTAAGTATCTGAGAGAGTCTTGGATGGGATTCCCCTTCCTGCTACTTCTCCTCTGGCTGGAACCAACCAGCTTAGAAATGTTCAGTGCATGTACAATTTACATATTAATTTTTGGCTAAATTTTGTTAGCCTTGGAGTTTGTTTGACATTGATAGGCTCAAGAGTAAAATCCTTAACTACTTTCTTCTTCTACTATAGGGCAGCTTAGAAAGTTCCTGGCACTCTTTTACCTTCTCCCAAACACAATGCCTGCCTTGCCTTCTCTTTGAGAAGGGCTGCTTCTGCAAAGAATGTTGTACCAAATACATAACTTTATGCAGTCTTTCTTCATCCCAGCTCTTGACTGCATCTGCCTAGTTCTTGGTCTAGAGATGAATGTCACTGAGGACTGCCTGGGGGGGACTATTTTGCATCTGAACTGTGACTTGTAATGACTCAGGTAATAGGCCAGACCATTGTTTTATGTAGTGACTAGTGCTAGTCCACTGAAGTCCAAACAGCTGCTCCAAGTTTCCATCATCTCCAGTGAAAACAAGTACAACAGCATCAGCTTGCAGCCAGTTTACAGTAAACCTGCTCCTTGGGCTGTGGGCTAACCTTCTTTAAATGTCCCTTGGGGTCAGGTCTGTTACTCTCATACGTGAAAATAAGTCTTGCTGTGCTTTCTGATTTACTGGAGTGTAAATAAACCAAGAAGGTCTTTCACCAGGCTCTCTCATCAGCATATATTAGTAACGCTCATCAGCTTTTGACTGGAACTTTGATGGCATAATTACTCTGAAAGGGTAACGTATTCAAAACTACCTGTGTGACTTTGGGAGTTAGATTCCTCAGAGTCTTAGTCATTATTTTAAATAGGAATTAGCTTTTTAAGCTACACACACTCCTGGAAGTTTTGAGCAAAGGCTTCTCTTTATCTTGTCTTTAAAATGACAGTTTCTAGGATGAGAGTGGCAGCTCTGCCACTCTACTCATTTCAGATATTAAATAAGAATGTTGGAGAAACAATTAGAAAAATACAGTGGTAAATAAATTCTCATGGGTAATCTTACTAGAGAGGTCCAAGAGGTAAAAAATGTACTTTTTGGTCACCTGACAGCAGAATGGACATGGGCATGCATTTTCAGCTGTGTCTTTAGGACAGCTGAGAGGATGACTGATGTCTCAGCTGTTGTTGTAGACAGAGCAAAGCATATATTTCTCTAGGCAGGATTTGGTGCACTTAAACAGCTTGTGACTAGAACAGTTCGAGTCACTGGGGCAAACATGGTTATCAGAAGAAACAGATAAACTAAGAAAACAGTCTTACATATTCTAATGTTTGTGTAGGTAAGATTTTAATTTGCTATCAGTCCTAGGGTTCTTTTTGAGCAGTGATGGATTAGTCTTGATAGTTATGCAAGTTTTAAAGCATTCCTGTAACACTTGTAATGCAAAATCTATTTATTTTGCAACATGCCTGTGAGATAGGGACCTGCTATTTATCTCATTTGTACAGCTAGGGAGCTGAAGTATTCAGGAAAACTAAACACAGCATGAAGGATTGATCACACAAGAAAGTCAGCAGCAGGACAGAGTGCTGAAACTGAGTCTCACTTCCCATGAAAATCAACAAGCTCTTGTCCGTGTTTTTCCCATCTGGTTCTTCCTCGATGCTTCTGAAGCAGCTTGTGCCATTTGCTTGGCTAGACCACATGGGTTTGGCTTTTCTAAGGAAGAAAGCTCAAGCCTGGTGATGGAGGGAGGGAGGTGATGTGTGTCTGGGGGAAGATGAAGAGTGGGGAGCATCCCCCACCTAGAGATGGCTCCACCACCACTTCTTCAGTGAGTGGCTTCTCCAAGGCTGGCACTGTCTGCTTCTCAGCTACTGAAGCTATGTTCCTCTCTGGCAAATCCCTGCTCCTTCTGTACCCAGAGCCAGCTCTGCTCTTCTTAGTAAAGTTGATATGAGTGGCTGGGTTGATGTTGGAGCTTTCTGCCCAGCTCCACATCTGCTGCCACATTGCTGAGTCCCTGTGCTGTCTGGTTTCCCTGATGGAGCAGAGCCTCGTCTACTTCATCTCAACTGTGTGAGGGTCGCCAGGGTTTGAAGTTTGGTGGAGGAAGTTGCCCAAAGCTGGCAGGAGGAATTTTTTGTTATGGTTGCATGATGAACAGTAACAATGTGAGTTTTATTGCTCAGAATGTATCCACATTTATAGGATGCTATATTTAAAAAGGAGAAAAAATGAGTCATGGAGAGCTATGCTAATGCTAAGTATTTATGTCTACCTCTTGTGAGGCTGAAGGCAGTGGGAGTTGAGCAACATTCTTGTGAAGTGTCTAGAGGATTTACGGATCAAACTAAAGCCTGCTGGAGTCAGCTGCAAGTCATGCTGTGCCTTGTTCAGGGCCCGTGTCATGTACTGTGTGTGGGTTACAGTGAAATATTCCTCTTGGGAAACCCGGGAGTGCTCAGTGCTGCAGACATCCCTGGGCTCGGGCAGGAGCTTGACTTGCTCCCGGTGGTTATAACTCTGACACCGGAAAGTCCCTCCTGGGTCGCTGCCAGGGCAGGGATGTTGCTGTGCCTCCCAGGCCTTGCCTGCAGCACCACAGGAAGGAGTACCTGCACCCTGAGTGGGAGCAGGCAGAGCCTGGCATGTCTCGGCCTCTCCTGCTCCCCCGCAGGAGCTGCAGTCCCAAGGAGATGTAGAGTCAGGGTCTGCTGTGGAACAAGCTGCTGGAGCTTTCCTTTCAGAGCTGCATAGGGACTCAGTGATGCCAGGGATCGGATACCTTCACTTATGGCATGTCTTGACGCTAATTCAGTTGGCTTCCACTTAATTATGAAGTGCAAATGTTGGAGTTTGTTTTATTTAAAAGTTCTTTAATGAAATTGCAATCTGATTGAGAGCGCTAGTGAATTCAGCCTTCCAAGTGTCTGCTTGCCAGCATGCCTCAGCTCCTGTCACAGCTATAGGAAGAACTGGGATCAGTATTTCACTGGTGTGTGAGCCAACAATGGAGTATGGAGAGGGACTCTGTGAACAAACCCTGGCAGCGCCATGTGTCCAAAAAATGCAGATTTGGTAACAGCAAGAGACTCCGCAACTCCTCTGTATAATGCACTTACTGGAAGGAGGAGGTTTTGAAGGGAGAAAAAAATAATTATTGAAGTGAAATCTTCAGCTTTGACTTTTTTTATTTTGTTTGCTTGTGATTTGTTTTGTCTGGGTTTTTTTTTGGGTTTTTTTTTAAGAATTGGTCATATCAGTATGAAAATGAATGTGTTTAATCTTCCTTCAATATAATTTTGAGTGGTACACATTGCAGCCTGCTCTGTTTTCCAGTGCAAGGCATGATCTGGTTTATGGAAACAAATACTTGTTCATCTTGCAAATATAAGAGGGGTTGAAAAGCTTTTGAATAGGGATCTGCTCTTTGCACTGCTGGAAGCACTAAGCCTCATGATGAGTCTGATAGGTAATAGCTGGATCAAAGACCCACCCATTCCAGATTTAAGGGATGTTAATGGACATCAGTGTAGTGGGAATCACAGACACTTTTTTCTTGAATTGGCCTCCCCACTTAAAGAACTACTAAAACACCCACTGTAGCATGTCTTCAGGCACCTGGTGACTCCAAAAAAGCATTTAAAGGATTTTTTTCCTGCAAACTTGTGATCCTGTGATACAAGCTCTTTACCAGTTGGTTGTTGAAACACGCACTCTGAGGGGGTACCAAATGACAAAAGCAACAGGATGCAGATGGAATTTAATCTCTTGGACACATCCAGACGCTGTTATCGGGTCTGTCATCTGTACTTAGCATACCCAGATAGCTCTTGAGTGGTCTGCATAGACAGCTGGCAGTTCAGTAGTAGAGATTGTGATCTTCAGAAAATATGTAGCTGATGTCTTGTGTAATACTTGCTATGGAAGTATTAGTGTCACCGGCCTAAGTGTAACACTTGCTGGGTGGGGAACATAGGTCTATAAAGCAGGACTCTTCGGAAGAAGTTATTCAGCACCAAGCACTCAATCCCAGAGTCATGAAGGGCATTCACAGAGCTTGTGCTGCAGGGTGATGAACTGGGAGGGGGGAGATCACTGAAGGAATCCCTTTGGCTCAGTAGTGCTTGCTGCTGAGCTGCAGTTGCAGACTGAGGCTCGTTTGGTGGCTACTGGTGTTTCATAGGGACAAGAATCCCTAACTAACCTTAGAACAGGAGGAGACATGCCCCAGTGCTCTGGAAAAACCCTCAGCTGTTGTGAATTGTTTTTGTGCAACAGTGCAAGGTCAAACACAGCCGCTGTAGCTCTCAGAATAGTGCATGATCTCGCTGTTAAGGTACCTGCCTGCATCTGACACAGCTGCCCTTGGAGAGCAAGGCAGCTATTGCCCGAGCCCACTCTGTGCACTTCACTGCCACCTGAAGAGACCTTGGTGGTAGCTGGGAAAGAATCATAGCTTAGAATTAGAGTGTCCAGAGGTTGTGATCAGCTGTAGCGATGAGGTGGACTTGAGTAAGTACTTGCAGCACTTCCCTAAGAAAATATTCTGTAGCTTAAGGGCAGAGTGCTTTGAGAGTGACTTCTGTTTCTTCCACATGCTGTGGATGCTTTCAGATCTAATCTGCAAACAGGGAATATGTCAGGCGTGAGGGACTGTGCAGACCATTTGCTTTTCTTGAGGTTTGGGCAGGTCCAAAGAGATACTGAATGCTCTGTTAAGATGCTCTGCTGGGCATCACTTCCTCTGTGCATCCAGCAAAATAGCTCCACAAAGCACAAAGATGCTGACAAGCTTCTGCATCACCCTAGTCCTGTGAGCAGTGAGGGTTTTGTTACATGAAATTTACTTGTGGAGTATTAAGTCTGTTTTTAAAAGTTTTACTTGGACCAAATGCCTGTGGAGCATGAAAAGGCTTTCATGTTAATCGGCAAAGTTAGCTAAGAGAATTTATAATTCCTTATTCTTTTTGCAATATAGGAAGCCTGTTTAATTAGGCAACTGGGATTTGAATTATTAAATAACAGAACAGTTTCAATCTACTTTTCTGTTGGTAAAAGTCTCCAGCAACCCTGGTTTTATTCCATGGATTTTTAAATTATGAGTTCCAGAAACTCTTTGAACCTCAGGAGGATGACTTACTGGATCCAGGAGGACAGAGAAATAGGACTCTTATTTTAAGGTCTCCTGAGCACAGCAAGTTACACTCTGTTGTTTACATACCAGCCTCACAAGAATATGGAAATAAATGCTAGGCTGTCAAAGCAAAGCAGAAAAATTGTGGTTTTGGGCATATCCTGTGTCAAAGCATCTGTTTGGTTTTGTGCTGCATGAGAATAAATCCTTCTACTGCACAAAACACTGGGAACAGTTCTCTAGTTTGGGGTAAAAGAGAATAGAGCAAAGTAACAGGAGCTGCAACGTGGGCTTGGGAAGACTCATGAAGATGAACTAGCATAGCTGAGAGGTGAGAAGGGACAAAGAGGAGTTGTCTCAGCCAGAGCAGTGAAGAACTGCTGAACTTGGGCAGTGATTTGAGGTCTGCCACCTTCAAGGCAATGACAAAAGGGCTGAGGAAATGCTTGCTAGTGTCCATGGTTGGGGCAGACATGCCAGCAGCCCTGGGCGGGATGTCCTCGTGGGCAGCAGGAGGTGAGGGACTTGCTGACAAAGCCACTTGGCCCCAATAAAGTCCTTAAATGTCTCCCAACCTCAGGCTCTCCAAGCCCTCCTGACCCCAGGCTAATGTATTCTGGCTCCTGTTTGGGACTGGTGCACTTCAAAAGCCTTGTTGAGTGGAGGGGTGGGTGGACACTGTGGGAGGAACTGGTGACCCAAAATACCATTTCCCCTTCCTAAGGCTGGGCGTATACCAAACTTGTGTCTCTGTGTGGTGAAAGAATATGAACCAAAAGTGCTGAGAGATGCAGTGGTTAAATTGAAACATGCTGTGGCAGGATGAAAGTAATCTTGTCCCTTATGAGGCCTTAATGCTTTGGGACTTTATTTATTTTATTTTTTTCAAGTGGCTGCCATCCATGCTGTCTCTATCTGTGCTTTTAATAGAGATTTTTATATGCAGAGATGTGTCAAGATACCATCAGGTTAAATCATCCCATGTTGTATTATCACTCACTAGGTTGATATAAAAAAAAAAACTATAGTTGTGTTTTATTTAAAATTTTAAGTCTGAAGTGTCATTTGAGATGCTGAAGCATAAGAAGATAACTCCATGTAAGGGTCTATGTCCCTTGCAGAGAACCGTGCACTACAAAGAAGGGTGAAATCCAAATTTTTTGCTATTTCTGCGTCTGGTATGTAAAATATGATGCAAATGAGAGATTTACCTGGATTGCCAAGACTAAGGCTAATCCATAATCTCTTTGCTTGGTGTTTGAAAATAATGGCACTGTACATGCATAGAAATGGCATATGAGATCTGCCCTAAGGCTAGAGCACCATAATGCTGCATCCCACTGTTTTTGAGAAGAGACCTTGGTGTCTTGACTTGGTTACAGCTTTGAAGTGCAGCTACCCTGCTACAGAGCTGTGTGGTGGATGGAAGTTAAAAATGGGTCTTATGGCAGAACCAAAAGAAATTTTAGAATTTCTCAGCCAAGGTCTGTAGGAGATTGAACATGTTTCCTTGCTCAGATTCTTCTGACTTTCAAACAGGGGAAGGAGAGCAGAGTAATTGAACCAAAGCAATGATCTCGAAGAACTATTCAAGGACCAGGGATTCTTCTTTGAAGGTAGCTCTTGATTTCCCTCAATAGTCTAGACTCAGAAACTTTGTCCAGTTACTTTGCTTTATTTGGTTCATGCGTGGTCTTACCTGTGAAGTGACCCTTCCCACTGCTCAGGTAAAGCACAAGTGCTGTACACTTGTAGGAGCTCTGTACCACTCTGGTACAACCGCTGTGTCCAGCAGCACTGTAGTACCACTCACAGTTAAGGAAAGGTGAGTGTGGTCCAGCCCCGGAAAATGACAAGCAGTGTGGTGATACCAGTGTTTAACTGATGCTTTATCCTCTTGTCCCATCAAAGGTCCTCTACCTGCCCCTTTGCCAAGGCTCAGTGGTGTGTTCACTGCCTGTATTGCTCTGTAGCCCAGCACATCTTCGCTTTCCCTCTGGGACAGCATCCTCTCAGGGAATCTGACTGTGCAACTTCTGCAAATCTGTCAGTGTCAGCCTGGTGATAAGACAGAAGGAGGCATCATGTTGGGTGTGGAACGCTGAGTACCTTGAAAGCTGAGTTCTGAAATGAGTATAACCAACTGTGGTGTGTTTCTCCAATGTGAAAACAGTTTATGGGGCAAAAGCAGATGTTATTGTTTGGTGTATGTGAAAGATGCTTTGTGGCAGAAGCGGGTGTGCCTCTCTTTTCCTGTAACTGGCAAGAGAATATGCTGTTGCTTTCTTAATTTTTTTTTTTTTTTTTCCACACAATGGTAATTGAGTTTCGAGGGGTTTATCTTTCCCTGAAGTTGTGTGTGAATTTCTGATGTGATTGCACAGTGTAGTGGTGGTTGGAGCCCTGCTGTTGCCTCTTTCATTGGAGCTGCTTCACGAGAGTGCAGAACACTTCTGAGATATGATTTCCCATAGCATGCTAATCCAGTGAAGTGCTGTAGATTTGCTTGCTGGCACTGTTTAAATCCATAATGCAGCACCACCTGCCAAACCACAGGGCATAATGGAAGTGTTAATGGATGTACATATTATATACCCTCCCACGTGGCAGCAAGTTGAACGACTTAAGAGTTAAGGCAGAGAATTTAGGCTGAGTGTAGAAGGAACCAGAATTAGGGTATCTTGATACAGATCTCTACTGAAACTGGGGGGTGAGGGGTGGCCACAGGGGTCTAAAGTTGGGTCAGCTGACTTATAGGTTGCTTTCAAAGGTGTGTTGATTTTTAGCTGGTGCTCTATGGATTCATCCACTCATGACACCTGAGATGTAACTCTGGCATTCAACAACAAAGTGCAGGTACTGAGCAGCACCAGCTGGGGCCCTGGTACCTCTCTTCCAAAGGGGTATTCTCATGGGATTCTTCTCTCCGGTGCTGGCAGGGTGAAGGCACTGGATAGGAGAGTGAACTTGAGTCGTGCAAGGGTAAACTCTGTTCCTCAGGGGTGGTTTGGCCAGCTTCCCACTGGTTTGAGTGTCAAGGTGTGTGTTTGCCTCCAGGCTGGCACAGAGCAGAAGGAGCGCGGAAAGAGCTGAGAACCAAGGGGTTTTCCAAAGAGAGGGACTAGGAAGAGGCAGGAGGGCTGACCTGGCACATGGCTGGGATGCTGGCAGTGTACATGCATCATGTCCTCGGGCGGGTTCAGTGGAATGCTGTGGCTTTGCAAAACCCTGCGTCACCATGTGTGAGGCGGAGGAGGGGACTCTGCATTCCCCCCTCATCCCGCTCCTCATCCCTGTACCCAGCCCTGAGTTCTGCCCACCCTCCTCTTTGAGACAAGCAGTTGGGTTTGCCAAGTATGGAGTCACCTCCCCAGCATGCTGTACGTAAATAAGGCTTTTGCTCTTGGCAGACACTGTGAAGAGCCTGGAAAAAATTACTGTTAGGGGTCCTGGCCCAGTGATGAGATCTTGGAGTCTTCCAAGTGACAGAGTAATGACATGGACCTGGGAAATGCCTGGAATAGCCTTCCACACAGTTCTAGGATTTAGCGTCATTAAATTCTAAGTAAAATAGGCTATGTGCCTATTTGGGTAAATTTGGGAGATAGCTATTCCTTCATCTTTTAAAATCCATGCTGGTGAAGCTCTACTAAATCTCCAGCATTACAGACCAGCATTTTCTCTGTTCTTCTGTACCTGTGAGTATTAGATGTGTTGTGGGGAACTGGGAGGACTGTCCTTGATCCAAGACCCTGGGAAAATTTTTAGAGAGCCCTACAAGCCTGCCCTATGCCTTGGGGTGTAGAACTATTGCAGAAATATCAGTGTTGCCCCATAGGTCACAGATAATTTCAGGGAACACTGTGATGCAAAGTGAACAGGCAATGTGTCTTTTTCCATAGGATATGTACAGTAGTCTTTTTGCCTAGGAAGGACATAGATGTGAGTCCAATTTTGGAAAAGATTTGCAGGTAGAGGATAGATTTTGGAAATAACCTGGAGATACCCACTCTCCTCAGCTTCCTTCATCTGTCTCTTAGACTTGATAGGATTCACTCATCCTCTAGTGGAAATGCTATTACCAGGGAACTTCACAGCCTTCAGCTCTTTGCAGCTGTCTAAGAGATGCAAAGTGTGTTTGCCAGGAGGGAAGGGAATCTTTAAAAAGCCATTTACATCCTGAAAGGCATCCAGTAGCAACTGGAAATGTAAAAAGCATTAAATACTGAATTGAGCCTGACTGGAAGACAAACTTGGAGCCAAATACATTGATTGATTTGCAGGAGGGTGACTGGAATGAGGTGGCCCTGTACCCTTTCTATCCATTAATCATTTCCAAAGCATCCATAGGTGCCACAGAGTCTGTGCCTTGGCACAGCCATGTGTGGACAACATGGTGCCCATAAGGCTGCAGGGCAGTGACCCATCAAGGAGCTGGACAGAGGGGTGGATGCACCCCTTGTTTTGGCAGGGGCTTTGGGACTGATGTGGGGAAGGCAGGGTGATGCTGGGCAGTCCTTGGTGCTGCTTAGGATGTCCTCACAGTTCCATGCTGCAGCACAGGAATTCGTTGCCTGGACCACTTCCACCTGCCCGAGGTGATGCTGGTTAAGGCCAAGAGGGCTGTGCCATGCACATCTGGCTGTGCCATGCACATCTGGCTGCATTGCCAGCATCAGGGTCGCATGCAGGAAGCAGAACGTCTGGGCTGCAAACAGGGCGTTGCTGAAGCACTGGGCTATTGCTTCAGAAACCTCACTGAGCAGTATTAAGAGCAGAAAACCACCCAGGGCAGTGAATTTGGGGTCTTTCCTATTGGTGTGTCAGCAGGCTGGGATGTGTAGGAGGGAAGCTGCCCATTTCCAGGGATTGTGCGAGCAGGAAGGGCAGCTATTGGAATTTGAAGCTGCTTCCTCCACTAAATTTGTTCTTGCTGTGTTATCTCTGCCTGGGCAGGACAGGGGAACATCTTGGCAGTCTGCTTTTTTTACTACAGTGTAAGTCAGCTTCATTGGTTCCATGATAACATAGGAGAGGCCTTCCTGGCCTCACTAGCAAAGCATTTGCGAGAGTAATACAGGAATCTGTCATCCCCTGATGTCTCCTGAGAGCTTTGGAAATAAATGAGTAAGGAAAGGGATGGTGGATTTAAACACACAAGAAGTAATGGAAGTAAGAGTAGCTGAGCCAGGCCCCAGTTACTGAGTAGGATGCTCTCATTTCATACCTTGGCAGAAGACTTGGATCAGCCTCCAGCAGACACCCCTAAACAGGCAACCCTACAGTTTTATTTGAGGTCTTAGAGATACAGGAATGGATCTTGTGTAGCTGCTTTCTGGTCACATAACTGGAATCTTCTACAGAACTGGTAGTGGCAGAGCCATAACTACAAATGACCCAAGTCTAACTGAAGTATTGTTTTTAATAATAATGAGGAAAAAAAAAAATCTGGCTTCTGCACCTGACTGTTGGTTTGTCAGAGTGACAGAACTCTTCTTACATATTTTGAAAAGGGCACTACATCACTGAGGGAAACAGGCTGAAGATTAATGGAGTTGTTGTGGGAGGTGGAGGAGGAGTTGGGAGAGAGAAGCAGAGTCGGTTTTGGATGGCATTTGTCAGTGTGATTGACTCATGCTGTGTTGCACTTACATACAGACTGGGACACTGATGAGCACGTGCTTCCCAATAAAAACAAGTGAGTCCTTGAACCCAGCCTGGCCACTGGAAAGCTGCTGCTCAGTTCTACAGCAAGGGCTTCTCCTTACCTCACTTGGGGATTTGCATAGGGGGAAGGTGGGGGAGCTGCCTACTACCTAAGCCATTTCCAGTGACATGGCTTTTTATTATTATTATTTGTTCAGGCTATAATTCTGTGTTTCCTGAAATAACTACCACGTATTCATCAAGCAGCTACTGCCTTTAACTGCCTTTTGTGTGAATCTCAAGTGCTTCATTACTCCCCCAGTGCATTTTCTTTCTCTTACAGTAAATCTGAGCAGCATCTGTGTGGTGGGGGAGGTGATGCAATTTTGGGTTGAAAGGGAGAAAAGGTCTGTCTGGCGCAGGAAGCCTGTGAGCAGTTCAGGGAACACAACACTCGGGGTATGGCATCTTTTTGCACAGAAGGAGAATTGTTAAGGCCATTTCCAGGACCCTCAGTCACGTCCCCCCACATTCAAAGCCCAGCCAATTGCAGCTCTTTATTGCTTGGTAGAGGATTTTATTTTTAAACGACAGTTGGTTTAAGGCTTTTTTTTTTTTTTCCCTCCCTTTTAATAGCAATCTGATAGTGCTTTGATCACTGCTCCAAAAGGAAATGCCTGTAATTTCCTGTGCAGGTCTTACCGGGTGCTGGACTCCATCAGATCCAGAAGCTGATGGGAGTTGGGAGCACCTGTTAGAATCCACCTTCTTAGAAAACCTCAGAGACTTGAAATTTCACTTGTGCTTAGAAAAACTTAATGCCAGAACTACAAAGGGCATCAGACTCTGGCTTCCCACATGACAGATCTGTTCCATGCTGACTTCCCACTGAAGACTAGAACACGGTTCAGCTTTTGTTCAGTGTGTCCTTTTGGAGGCATTGACTAGGAAGGAAATCTGACAGACTGGAGAAAACTTGATTAAAAGTAAATCATCTTTATTTAATAATAATTGGCAGTGGTTTTTCATACACCTACGAGTCTTTTGGCTCTTGATGTCTTGGGACACGGTCATGCCTACTTGAGGGAGAAATTCCTGAAGTTCATTCAGTCCTGATCAGCATGACTCAAGGGAAGCATCAGCCTCCTAAAAGGGCATGTCCTGACTTTCAAGGATTCTTAGTAGTTCCCAGCCCAAGGGATTGCCTACAACACATCGGGCTGAACTATTTTGATACCTGGCTAGCGTCTCTGGGTGTGTCGTGGTGGCACCCAACAGTCTGCAAGAGGAACAGAGAGGGAAGTGTTCAGATTTTGCAGAGTTTCAGCCCTGCAGGCACTGTGTGGACCTGCTAATGCTTACAAAGTGGCCAGGTAAGAGGGTGTAATTGAGTGAGCTGTGGGTAGAGGAAGAGTTCTTAATTGCAACCGTAGGAGTAGTTGGCAGCCTCAGTGGCTGATAGTCTTCCTCAGGTGAGATTGGCGTCCTCAGGTATGCAGAGCTCTGTCAGGCCATGGGTGAAGAGCCATGAACCAAAACAAGCTGATGATAGGAAAATTGCCTTGGCCATGGGCTGATGGAATCATCAGCATCCATGCTTATGCATTAGTATGTGCTAAATCATAGCTTATTGCTGAAGTGGACATCATCTCCCTGAAGCTGTCTGCTTTGGAGAGCTGCAGCAGAGGAGGAGGGAGCTTGGTAGTTCCCACACAGGCCCTGCTGTAGCTTTTTCTGGAGGTTTCATAACAGAATTAAGCAATTTGTGTTGCATGTTGCCATGGAGACTGTAAATCACTGTCATGCTGGTCTTCTCAGTCAGGGAGCTGGTGTCTTTAATTGCACTAACCTCCCCTACAAATCCAGGGCTTGGTTCTGAGCTTGCTGACCTTCTGTAAAGGCCTCGCCCTGTGAGCTCAGCCTATAGGACAGCAGAGCAGGAGCCAGGGAAAGGGGTGTCAGCACATCGAATATCAACTATCTGGGGTCCATTTTATTTTGTTATTATTATCTTCTGTGGCCACAATTCTGCAGAAGCTGTGCTCAGACCCACTTGCATTCAGGGCAAGTTTTGTAATGAGGGTGTACAAAATGTAGGGCCCACTACCTGCATTTTGTGGGCCAGTCATACAAATTAAGCTGAATTTGGTGTTTTTATGTTACTTGGCTGTTCCAAGGGGATACCTCAGCCCTTCCACTCCATCTCCTTGTCCAGACAGGTTAATGGAGTTTTATGCAGTTTCTTCTGCCTCCTAAAAAAATACTTTTTGCTGAGGAGGCTCAGCCTCAGTGACACCCTTGGATCAATGTTTCTTTTTTCTTCCCATCCACCTACCCCAGAAGTAACCACATTTCTGACTCTCTCAGCATTACTGGCTTGTGCTGTCAGGCCACCAGTCTTGCCAGTGTGTATGAAGATGGTTGTATAAATCAGCCTCCTTCCAGTGACTGAACCAGAGCCCTGATGGCATTTGTCAGCAAAGGGTATGGATCCTTCTCTTGGCTTCTTCAAAATAAACAACTATATAAATTGTAAGATGATTATCATCAGACCTTATTACTGTACTACCACATGCTGCTTTGTATTCAGACAATAGATAAAAATATTTATGCTTCACTTTTCCCAGTCAGATGTACAGCAAACACGCTTATTCTTGCTTCCATCTGAGGAGGACTGTGTCAGTACTCTTGCCAAAAACACATGAGAATCAGCCCAAGTTTCTTGCACTTGCCTGTAGCTCTGTGCACCTTTGGGAGTGTTTAGTCTTTTCCAGGAAACGATATATATTGTTTTAAAGGTTTGAATCATGAGCTGGTTAAGTTTATAATCTTGTCAAGGCATGAGTTGTCTTCTTGCTTTGGTTATCAGGGGAGGTGGAGAGGCAGAGGGACTGAAGTGCTTGACTTTCAGAAGGTTTTCGTTATGTACGTGCGTGGCTGGAGCATGGGACCTGCCATCGCAGTAGAAGGAAGTGTTTCTGTGAGCAGTAGAAACAATCCTGCAGAAATATCTGAACTTGCTGCCTTTTGACACTCTGAAGTTTTTATCTGTTGTTCTAGGATCACCTAATATATGGGGAATTGTGCTCAACAAACCAGCCTACAGTTCTTGACTTTTTCTTTCTTTTTTTTTTNTCCCCAGGCTACGTAACACTCAGTCTGGTGGTTCAGACACACAGCATGACCAAAGTTCTGGAAACAACGGGAAGTGAATGCCCCGATTCAGCCGATAAGCATGCTGGGCAGAGACACAGTTTGTACAATGGGCTAAACATTATCCTAGTACTTTGGGGAGCATTTCATGCAAGATAAGCTTGAGGCTTCTTAGGAGCGGGTTAAAGGGCTGGCACAAAATGTCAGTGAAAATGTAATGCTTGTTGCCAAGCAGCAGCTTGTGGTTTTGTGAGGAGGTCAAAAATCATGCACAAACGGAGTATGTTTTTCACATCCACAGACTGTGCCCCGCCATGTCAGTAACAATCAGTCTTTCATTCTGCATGGCTGGAGCTGCTCTGCCATGTAAAGAAGGATGGGGTGAAATCTTGGCCACGGGCAAAGAAAAAAATTGTCATTAAATGTGTTGGAAGGAAGGGCAGAGCTGTAGTCAGGGTCTGTGTCTTAAAAAGCCTATGAGGATCATCTGACCCAAGAAGGATTACACAGAAGTAAAACTTGGTCTTTCAAGCAAAAATAAGACATTTAGTTGAAAGTCATAGGTTTTCCTGCAGCCCAGCCTGCTGTGTATTGATGTGTGGTCTCATAAATATGAGAAAGTGACTTACTCAAAAATAGGGCTAAGAAACTTTTCCTTGGGGTTGTTGTGAGGAAATGCAGTAGGACTATTTGAAACCTTAGCTGGTTTGGTCTTCTCCCCATCCAGCAGCTGTTTCTTACAGTGGAAATTCTTGCTCTTCCCAAGAATTTCCTCCAAAGGTGATTTAGAAACAAGCAGACTTGATCATGCTTCTTCTTGCTCTGAAAATATTGCTTTGTCTCAGCTTGGACAAGAGGCCTTTGCTGTTCTTAGACTCAGAGGTCTCATCCTCTGCCTCCTCCTTATGGGCTTTTCTTTTGAGAAGTGGTATGAGGTCTCCAGTGTACTGAAAGAACGTGAGACTCCCAAGTTTGCCAGGTCAAAAGTGCTTTTATGGTTCAATATTTTGGATGAAACCGAAGTAATGATTTTGGAGAAATGGACTAGAGAAATCAGAATCTAACCTGGATTAGGGGATTATGTTCTTGTGTTTTGACAAGAACACAATCAGCTTCTGTGGCACAGAGCCTTGCTTGGTGGTTTCTGAGAATGAAAAAGTTAAAATTGACTTTTTAATGAAAAAGAAATCCCTAGGATTATTGAGAAAGCCTCCAAAAGCGTGGGTAGGTTGGTGGGGATTCGAGTTGGGAGCCAACAATTTATGGAGGTTCCCTCAGAGCAGTCATGGTCCCACCTCAGTGCTGAGCCCAGACAGCACCTGCAGCCTGAAGGGCACCAGCAAAACCAGAATGTCTGGGAGCAGGTCCCTGCACAAAGTGTCACCACAGCCGCTGCTGCACTGAACAGTATTTTCAAGAAAACTGATACCAAGAAAATCAACTGCCTCATCTTCAGCCTTATCATTATGATGGATTTTTTAAATTATTTTCTCTTTAAGTGTGTAAGACCTCCCAGAAAATGCAATGATCATTCTTATCTGGGAGATGGCCACCTGTTTCCTGTGTGATCTGAGTCAGCATCACTGCTGCCCATGGGTGGGTGGAGGGCACTTACATGTACAAAACCTCCTGCCTGGCTTCTCCTTAAATGAGCAGTCTCTGCTGCTGAGTGTTGAAATGGGCCAGTCAGCAATGGCTGCCTCCTCCACATACCTGTGCCATTGCCCAGTTTCAGCCAGGGAATTTTTTTCATTTTTCTTTTAGGAGGCAGCTCTGAGGTGAAGGGAGCAGTGTGACCATGCTGCCAGGAAGCTGCTCTCCTGGCTATGTCACAGCCACAGGCACCAGCCTTCCTGCCACAGCAGGGTTGAGTTTTTTGTTTTGTTTTTTTNAAAAAAAAAGGGATAGCAAAACCCACCTGTTGTTCCTGGCCTGCTGCCTTCTTGGTTTTTATTTCTCAAAATTGTAAGTGAGAGAGAAGAAAGCAGCTAAGTGCATTTTGTCTGCTGGCGGAGCCAGGATTGGGCCTTTAACTCCAGTTTCATCCAACACTACCAGTTCTGTCTGCAGATCTGGCCCTGGGATGTAACACACCATTTGATGTTTGCTATACCTTGGGTTAAGCACTGAGGAATAGCACAACTGACTTATCAATGGGATTTGGTCACTGGCAACAGGAAACTGTTGGGAGCTTGATAGGTGCACTGAGCCAGGAGCCCCTGTAGGAAAGATATTCAATGGCATAGGTGTTGCATGTGCATTTGGTGACAATTAGCCATGATTGTAGACAAGGCAGGAGTAAACAAGGCACAGTGGTGGACTTGTCTGCACTTGTAAGTGCTGGCTCTGAGTTGGAGTAGAGCTGTTGGGAAGGGTTGGTGCTGCTGCTCCTGTCCAAAAGGATTTTGGATGTCAGAGCTGCCTTTATTCTCACTTCTTAGGCAGCAGGTAGAAGTTGCCTTGTGAATATTGCCCTCTTGTCATTGCTGCTGTGTGATTGGAGATGATCTTTTTCTGCAGCAGGTTCAGCACACTGGAAGCATGGCTACAAGTGCCGTTCCCAGCGAAAACCTCCCCACATACAAGCTGGTGGTTGTTGGAGATGGTGGTGTGGGGAAGAGTGCTCTCACTATTCAGTTTTTCCAGAAGATTTTTGTGCCAGACTATGACCCAACTATTGAAGACTCCTACCTGAAGCACACGGAAATAGATGGGCAGTGGGCAATTCTTGATGGTAAGCAAGTTACTCTCATGATCCCCTTTCCCTTCTAACTGAACACAATCGCAAATAGACCTCAGTGTCTCCCACAGCATGCTGTGTCCCTGGGTCCCTCCTGCTCTGCTGTGGGCTGGCAGGATCTGGAGCTGCAGTGCATGGTCTGCAGCTGGTGTCCAGCAAAGCTTCTGCTTCCAGTTGCATTGGTTCCAGTTTTAGACAGAAATGTTTTTTGCGGACCTGTGAAAACCTACAGATCCTCGTTGACATTTGGAATAGCTGGTGAATTACAGCACTGCCAGGTGGCTGTTGCTAATGATACTTCATTGAGGTTGAGCTCATCCCCTGGGAAATAACAGTGAGTGGGTAACTGAGTGAGGGTTATAACCAGAAAGAACATTTAATCAAAACTGTTGTCCACCGACGCTGAAGAATTGTTGCAGCTCTTAAACCCAGTTATTCAAGTGTGATGCTTTCATATTTGATTACTTGTTTTATTTAAGCATGGGTAGGGTACCAGCCTGGAGATCGGAGATCAGTTTGTAACCAAGAGTTTTCAGCACTTTGAAGAAAAACTGCCTCTTTTTTTTTTCTTTTTAACAAAGCAACAACCGTGAAACACACAAACAAAACAAAGCAAGCAAACAAAAAAACCCAAAACCCCCTTGATTAGCAGGTGAGGAGAAAGCCCTGTATTACCTGAAGCTGCAGTTTTTTCATTTGTGCTGCATGAGGCAGACTAACCACAGCTACAAAAGGAATCTTGCTCTTCAATGTTGTAAGTTTTGTTTTGCTTTATACAATAATTAGGTAGTACATAAAATCAGGCAAGTATTTTATGCCTTAATTACCCAGGTTCGTGTATGTGGCCACTAACATAACTGAACTAAATTTAGCCTCACTTGTGCCAAGTTCTATCTCCACCCTCTTGTCACAAAGGCACTCAAGATCTTTGGTGTCTCTGCATAAGTGTTGTTAGTGTGGGGGGACAGAAAGCTGGGAGTTGTCATGAGTGGTGGAATGTGCATGCTGGTGGGATTTGCTGTGAAGATCGTTAGCTTGGTCTGTAAACTGAGATCTTAGTTGCACTCTTAAGGATTTATCAGATATAATTTAGTGAATACAAATGGATGCAAAGTCCTTAAAAGAACAGCTTTTATTCAGTATAAAAAATCCAAAACCAGCAAACAACAAAACAAGTTAATCTTGCCAACATTTGTTCATTTGAATATGTTAATAGTTGATATGAAGCACTATTTATTAAATTGGTGCTGGAATGTCTCTTGTTGTCATCTGCATTAGAGATATCCGCTCCCAATTAACCATCTCATAATGTATATATGCACCCTTATTTTAAAAATGCTAGACCTGTATAAAAGAAAAATCCAGTCCTGCTGTTAATTAAATTCATTATTTTAACTCCAGAATCCAGCCCTCTAAAATGAGCAGTCTT
Organism: Tichodroma muraria; assembly: GCA_013390105.1. Classification (NCBI taxonomy): domain Eukaryota; kingdom Metazoa; phylum Chordata; class Aves; order Passeriformes; family Sittidae; genus Tichodroma; species Tichodroma muraria. The sequence continues at coordinate 46,121 of WAAG01030426.1, forward strand.
TATCTTCACTGGTATGCCCCATGTTCTGATATATATACACCAGCTGCTGCACCTGCTGGTGTTGGCTGAAAGAGCCTTGGCTTTGCAAATTATTGAAAAGTAGAAAAGGCATGTTTTACTGAATATTTGGAATTTTTGTTTAGACAAAAAAACCCAAAAACCAAACAAACAACAAAAAACCCAACCAAAGCTGATCTGAGTGGGAGTGGTGAAAGAAATTGTTTTCCAACAAGCAGAAACTTAACCCTTTGTTTTAATGAAAAAGCCTTTCTTTTGCTCAGATGGAGCTTAGTGGCTGTACTTGGGCTGACCTGAATTCAGCTGTGGCCTTGAATGGCATGTTGGGAATCCCTGACTTCCAGGGCTTGTGTGCCCACAGATGCTTTACAGCCAGAGAAGTGAAACTGCAGCTGCTTCTCTTTCCTACCACTTGAGATTTTGTACAATCACGATTTTGGAAGAAAGGCAATATTCTTGCCTGAAAAAGGATGTGACCCCTTCCCATCTGCCCGGCAGAAACAGGGCACCAAAACTAACACTCGTGTCCTTTGCCTCAGCTCTCTGTCACAGGCTTTGGATCTAGGCCATCCTCAGAGGTCACCATATACTGGGACAGCTGCTCTTGTTGTGGCTACATGAATCACTTACAGTATAAAATTAGGGACGTGATAGGTAGGGTAAAGATGCATCATGATAAATCCTAGACTTTCCAGTTGTTCTTTATGACCAAAGCCTTTACAAGCTGAGGTTTCATACAGTGCTTAGTGGGCAGAAGCAGCTGCCTACCCCCAAAATAGGAACTAGTTTTGGAACATAAACAACCAAGTGAGGATATAGCATGAGGGCTCTATAATTTCTGAAATTTTTAGAAACAGTTATTATTTTAAAAACCCCAAATACATAGACATCAAATAACTTTAAAAAAAAGGGAAATAGCCCCCCCTTTTCCAGACTGTTGCCTGAGCAGTTTTGTACAGAGCATCTCAAGCATTTTGTAACTGCACCAGCATTATGCTGTAAAAAAACCCTTCTGCTAGCCAGCTTGCATAATGCATTTGGCTTCCCTCCATGAAGACCTTCACCCATATTTATTTAACAGTACTAACTGGCTGCAGGATGAAATGTTTGACTTGTGTTTTTTTCCTTTGCTGAAATCTCTCACTGAAAGTACATTGAAATGGAATAGGGTTTTAATTTAGATATTGGAGCAAAATCTACACTCAAAATCTTTTTACCTGTTTGTTCTTTGGCTTGGGCACATTTCTCTACTTTTCTCACCAAAGCGTTTTCTGTGATAGTTCCCTGCCACCCAGAAGATTGTGGGACCTGTTTTTGTTGTGTTCATGTTCCACACTACTCAAAACCACTTTATTGTTGACCTTATGCCAGCTTTAGAAGACCATCAATGCAGTGTTTGGAAGACAAGTGTTGTAGAGGGGAAGAGGGCACTTAACCTGAATCAAAGATGCACAGGCAATTTGTGGCTAGCCCATTTTTTGCTTGCTGCCACTCTAATGAGGCTTTAGGATCAGCCTCCAATTTTCTCTGCATATGTTATCTTGGTTTATTCCCTGCTGGTTGTGCTGAAATCAGCACAGTGCTGTGCTCAGTGAAATGCACTCACACACAGGTGCTGTACAGACTCGAGGTCAGGATTAAGTGTGGGCCAGGGTTAATCTGCTTTGATGAGCTCTTGCTCCAATTGCATTGCTCTGATTAATTTTGCACACTCCTTTCTATGTGCAGGCTAACTTAGCAAGTAGCAGAGGATTTCTTTTGGTGTGGCTGCAAAATGCCAGTCTGGAATTATTAGTCTGGGCATGAAGCCAAAAGTGGAATACCTTAATATGGCAAAAAATTCCCTATGGTTCAGGATTCCTTATGGCTCATATACCGCACGAAGATAAAAAGGTGGCAAGAAAAAGGAGATGAAGAGATGACCACAAGCACGTGGCTTGGTCTTGTTGGGGAATTGGGCTGAACTCTTAGCTGTCAGTAGGGCTGTGCCAATTGGTACTGGCCAAACAAGGAATTGTGTTGGATGAAAGGAAGCTGTGGTCTCCCTTCTCTTCCCTTTCCTTTCCCTGGTGTGCTTTTGATGAAACTCTCACAGCCTAGAAGTTGTCTCTCTGCTCCTGAGCTTCAGTTTCCCTTCTAGTTCTTTTCCCAAGACCTTGTCCCAAGTCCCAATCCCGGGGTGTCCTTGTGCTGAGCTGGACCTGCCCAGCCTGGTGTGCACCCCTGTGCAGTCACACTAAGCTCCGTTCCTTCCCCCACACTCTCTCTGCCCTTCCCACCTGTCTATCCCTTACATCCCTTTTTGTTGAGGGTTTTTGCTGCTAGTCGTCCCTGGGCACACTGTCTGCTTTTCTTCTCAGGAAACTTGAGATCAACTTGGCCATGACACCAGAGGCAGATCAAAGAGCACTTCAGATTTGCAGGGAGAAGGGTTGGTTTGTGGGTCACTTTCTTCTCTTTTTTGTTAATTTAGACTTTCACTTTCAGTGGCATCACTTAGAGCATTAAAATTCAAGTTAAATTTGTACTTTCATTCTTTTATTTTTGTGTACAGTATTCCCCCTCCCTTAATTGCTGGGATTTTGCAACCATGAAAGAGGGGGTTTTGTCTTGGGTTGTGGGGATTTTTTTCCTGCCAGGAAAATTTTGATGTTGCAACATGGAAAACACAAGGCTTTGAATACTTGCCCTTTGTTTGAGAAAGAGCTCCTTTAAGGGCTTGCATCTTTATTCTCTTTATTGATGTGGAAGCCTTTCTCCTGAAGGCTCCTCTCTTCTTTTTGCTTAAGGAAAGGGCAAGAATTCAAGTACTTGGGTTTTCCATGTTATAACATCTGTCTATTTAGCTAGGGCACAGAAGAAGGGCTCATACAAGCCCCAGTGTTTTCCTGTCATGTGTTTTTTGCTGAGGAAAGCTGTCATGCCGGGGCAGCATGGCTGTGTCTGAGAAGGAGCAGAAGCATCAGAGCGACCGAGTGAAGCATCTGCCTCGCCTTGTGCATGGCAAGGGCACCTCATACCCCTTCAAGGTGCCTTGGGGTGTGGGGATACAGAATAGGAGCTGTGACCCCAGTACCCTACCTGTGCAATGCCTGGAATACCAATTCCTCAGCTGAAGCCAGTGGCTGAGAGGAGTGCCCTGTCCCACGGTGCTGCTGATGGGAGAAGATGGAGACTCTGGAGGTGGCTTTCCTCAGCCTGAGGCTCGTTAGTTTGACTTGGCAATTCAAGTTAAATTTTCCCATGAGCTTAGGTACCAACCTGCAGGGCACTGAAACACAAAGGCTGAAGGACAGAAAATGGGTTAATGTGCCTGTCAGTTCATCTTTATCCCCTCTAGATGCCATGGACAGTGGAGAAACTCTCTTGAGGTGACCAGTACACACAGATGCCTGGCAATGTAAAGGTAAAGATGCAGGAGGAAATTTTGCCTAGATATGAAAAGGAGAACTCACCTGCACAACCAGATCCGAGCTCCTCGAAGGCTGGGAATGCTGTGTTTGAACTGAATTCAGCCTAGGCTCCAGAAAAAGCAATGCCATTGTTGACTTGGAGTTCACAGTGCGTCTCTGCCCTTGGTTTAGATTCACCAAGTGCCTTTGTCTCTGGATGAGCACTTGGAACACTGTCGGTTGCAGAGATGTTGCCAACATGATACACCTTGATGCACCAAGGGCTTCTATTTTGGGCCACAAATTCCCGTGTATTCCTGGGCTCCTGTGCTCAGAAGTGCTCTCTAGGCAGCTGTACTCTTGCATAACCCATCAGGATTCACAGGAAAATGGTGTGGAGAGCTCTAAAGGGGCAGGATTCAATTAGCAAGGAGTTCATCACAGCAGCCGGGGGTCACATCCACTGGAAAGTGGAAAAGGCCATCTCTTCACTCAGCAACCTCTTACCTGCAAAGCAGGAGACCTCCCTGCTGGGCTCTCACAGCCTAATTGCTCTTAGTTTAGTCTCCAGGTGTTCTCATGATAGCTGTAAATGGCTTTGCCCTCTTTGGATGTCTGTTCCTACATCAGACATGGTCCTCGAGTTCTCTTTCCTTCAGCTTACCCAAATGCTTTCATAATTGCTTCTCCTTGCTTCTCTGGTCAAATCTGTGAGAACTTCAAGTTTTCTGTTGGAAGTCCCTGATAATGCACTGTGCAGCCAATGAGTCAGATTTCAGTACTTGGAAGAATGCGGTTGGAGAAACCCACTGTGCTTTGGTCCAGCCTTGTTTCCATGCTGACATTTATGTGCTGCTGCCAGTGGGGCAACTGGTGGTTTAAAGTGCACCAGCTCACTGTTCTCTACTCAGTTATTTCTGTTGTCTGGCATCCTGTCTGTAGAAACAGGAATTTCAAAAGAAGGTGAATGTTGGCTAACATGCTAAATCTCCTCATCTGTTTGGGAAGCCAGTCACCTTCTGAGTTACTACCCCTTCCCAAGGTTTCTCCTTGCTACTTTCCCGTTTCTGTAGGTAGGAGTCTTGAAGCTTTTATGCCGCAAGATAACACCACAAGCAAAGTCACTTATATCTGACCCTTTTTTGGTGCTCATGCTTTCCAGGATGTGGTCCTGTCCTGCCTACAAAGTATCCAGATCACTCTCCTCTGTTGCTTACAACTCACAAAGCACAGAAGTGTTAGGCTGGGGGTTTGCCTTGATGAAGAGCACATTTAAAGTTAAGACAAGGACTTCCTCTGGCCATCTACACTTAACTTTGTGTGAATAAGCCCTCTGAGATTAACCTTAACATTCACTGTTGTGTGTCTTTTGCTTGCACTTTCAAAGTGCCATTTTAAATGCTGCCTGGACTTGCTCACCTTTTTAGCAGTGCTGCAAGTGAATTCCCTTTAAATAGCAGCTGCTGACACAGCAGCTCTGCCTGTGTTTAATGTGATGCCATGGCCAAGATCCAGGCAAGGTAGGAGAGCCCCATGCAGTGAGGTATCCCCCACCAGGGCTTTCTCCCTCTCCCAGGGGATGCAGAGCTTTGGAGGGGCAGCAGCTGGGGATGGGTTGATGGGCGCAAAGGCAGAGCTGGATGCTTCCTATGTTTCATGGGAAGTCTGCAAGTGTGCCAGAGCAAGGGGAAGTCCCTAAGCAAATTACCATGCAGGATACAGCAAATCCATCTCCACCTTCCTGACCACAGCTTGCTGGGGCACCTGCCCTGTCTCAGGGAGAGGGAGGGCAGGAGGGCTTGGCTCTCAGCATTGGCAGGTGGAGATCTCCCACTCCACCACAAGTTGGGTTTGTGTGCTGGTTGTCAGCTCTCAGCCCTGCCCTGACACCGTGTCTAGCTGCAGCAGGAGTCAGATGAGGGCAGCCCAGCCTCTCTGTACAGGTTGGGCAAGTAGGAGAGATTAATTTCCTCTTCTGTCCCAGCTCCAGAGTCCTGGCTTTATTCCATGGTAGCAATTCTGCCCAGGGCATAGAAATTTACCAGCACATGCAATTTCTTTGGGTTGTTTTTCTATTTCCTTTTTTTTTTTCCCCTTTTTTTGGTACAGTCCTTAAGAATAGGCTAAATCCCTTTGAGATGAGACCCTAGATTTAGAGGGGAGGAGCAGGGTTAAAGGCTGTGAAGAGACTTGCTTGACTTTCCAACGATCTTGGCAAATAAGCCTAAATCTCAGGGTTTGCAAGAGCTTAGAAGCCCTTTTTATCTTAAGAGCTCATGAAAACAGACATTCAACACCACTTAAGGCAGAGGCTGAAGGCTTTGAAGGGCCTACCATCACCAAGGAAGGTCTTAAGGTCTTCCAGTGTAGCTGTCTCTCCTCCAGACATGCAATGGAGGTGTGTGGCTGGCTTGTGGGGTGTGCTGTGACCTACAGCGTGTCCAGCTGTGCTGATGCAGCAAAGTGGTCTTTATCATGGTCCCATCTGGAAACTGGGGCAGCCTTAGCACTTAGCCCTACAGGGAACACCTTGCTGGGTCTGTGGGCCCATTCAGACCAGACAAACCTGTATCAAGCCCTGCTGCTCTGTCAGCAGTATGCTCCTGCCACTGCCTCCATCCATGGCTGCCCTGGGCTTTCCCCATCACTTGTGGGCAGCAGATGTTTATGCCACGGCTGTACAGTGGAGGCAAAACAGTTTTCCCACCTAGCCCAGCTGACTGGGATGTGAAAATGTTCCCAGTCATCATGAAGGTCCCATGTTTGCCTCCGGGTGCAACGATGCATTAGGACTGGCACTTCTGAGCAGCTGATGCACTTCGAGTGCACCCCAGCTTTGTACTGGCGTAGTCTAAACTGATGAACTCCTCTTGTACCTTCCTCCTGCCAGTCAAAATCCTGGCTGTGCACAAAGCTGGGGCTCAGGAGCTAGCGCTGATGTGTGTATCAGTATGCAGTGTTTACCCAGAAGGCTGGGGTAGCTTGTTCCACAGGTGATGTAACCACTTGCAAGCCACATCCATGGAGAGCCAGTGAGTTATGATTCCATTAAGTTTAATCTAGTGGGGAACAGCATCTAGGTGGCTGTCGCAATTGAGGTGTTTTAGGGGATTTGAGCATGGATTTAGTCATAGAAGCATGATCACTGTATTGGATATGGAAGGCACTTAAAGCTTTTCCATCAGTTTTAGTTACCTCCTTAGTATCAGCACACCATTTGGGACTAAATATTGAAGGGAAGTTCCCGAAGGCTCACTCTGAAAGGACAAAATTGTCTAGAAATAATATCCAGGTGTTGAGAAAAGGAAAATACTTGTAGCTATTACTTTGGGTTGTCTCCCAGCACTGCTTCATCATCATTTTGTAGGTTATTCCTGACATTTAAACTGGCTTTTAGCTAATCTTCCAGTCCTGGGTTTTCTTTTCTGGGAGAGGAAAAAGTTGGGAGGGTTATGAAATACTTTGAGCCATATCTTGCCAGAGGAGCAACTCTCCAAATTCAGTGATTGGTATTTGGTACTGGAAAAGGAAAATGAAATCCACAGAGTCATCTTGCCCTCCATCTGCTCCCAACTTAGGCACACAAGGATGAGTGAGGTCTGGGACAGAAACCCCCTTGTCCATCCAACTTGACACATAGTGCTTCCAGCAGCTACAGGTCCCTCACAGTAATTGCAAACCTTTGTCTCTTCTGTCCTAGTTCTGGATACCGCAGGCCAAGAGGAGTTCAGTGCAATGCGAGAGCAGTACATGAGGACTGGAGATGGTTTCCTTATCGTCTACTCAGTGACAGACAAGGCCAGCTTCGAGCACGTGGACCGGTTCCACCAGCTGATCCTCAGAGTCAAGGACAGGTGGGTGCCACGGGGCCGGGCCCTGCCTGACCCATCAGGCTCCCGCCGCTCTGCCGACCATCCAGGGGGCATGGTGGAACATCTCATCCCAACTTCTGCCTCTGGGTGTCCTGAGAAAAATCCTTATGTGGGATTTGTGGACCTCAGTGTGGTGAATAAGAAGTGGTTTGCTTCTTCTGGTAAGCATGAAGCGCTTTCAGTGTAGAAAGAGTTAGTGTCACAATGGAGTGAAAATGCATCTGGAAGGGAGAAACTTCTGCCAGAGTGGTCTGGCGGAGCTGTGTGAGAAAGAGAGATCATTCACCTTTGAAGGTAACCAGCTCAGCTCTGAAGAGGGGGAAGGATGCTCTGTGCACAGTGCAGGCACCTTGGGACCCCCAGCAGGGAGTCAGCAAGCATTCAGCCCTAATTATTTTGTGTGTCCTGGTGCCATCTTCCTTTCCCTGGCTTGTGCCAAACACACCAAATACACCTTCGAAGGCCCTGCTGCATTATTTGGGGGTATGAACAAGTGTCTTGAAGGGGAAAGAACTTGTGCTGGAAGGAGCTGTATTTCTTACCAGGGATGTAATGTAGTTAATGCACTGTGCTCTGCAGCAAATGATTGCACAGAATAAAACATCTGTCTGTGCCTGGGGAGACAGCAAGCGAGGTCGCCTCTCTTCTTCTTGCATGTGCAGGGGAGAAGGTAGCACTGGGAGTTTAATCATGGTAAATAAATGTGTCCTGGCAGAGTGAGGGGAAGCTGCTGGTTTATCTCCAAGATAACTCCCTCTTCCAATCCTGGTTCAAGAGGCAATGGATCCATTCTCACTGGGTGGGGTGTGAATTAAGCCCTTATATGTCTGCAGCTTTGAAACACTTCATTTTTCCGTTCATAATGGCTTTTAATTATGGAAGTCATCAAGAAAAGTCACCAGAGGGTTTGGGCCTCGTTGCTGGCTTCCTTTCACAGCTCTGAATAACTTCCCCACAGGAAGGGTGGACTCGTATCATGTGAGGTTCACAGCTGACAGCTCTTCCAGTAAAGCATCCAAAGTGTAGCCCACAAGAGTGAAAAGTAAAGGAAAAACCACCCTTTGATTTCATTTAAATGAAGAAGAATGTCACTCAGTCAGCCTCTCAGATCACAGCAGTCTAAGCACTGCTGGCTTAGCTTGGGGCAAAGTAAATCTATTACTAAAAGTTGAAGGAGACGGGACAGAATTTCCTGTAACCTGCCCCAATCTGATGCTGATTTTATCTAATTTAACTTGGTGAAAATAAGATGCGGTGTTCACTGTTTGCTCTGGACTGAAACTTTTAGCCTCCATACGCCGTGCAAATGCTGCAGCAGCAGCGTGTGAGAGGCAGGAAGTGAAACAGGCTGGTGAGGTTGTTTGTGTTTCCCCGCTCAGCGCCACTCCGAGCGTGAGGAGCGTATTAATGCTTCATCCAACACCTGAGCTTGATGAGAAACTCGCAGCAGTGGGAGCAGCATGAGTAAAAAAACCCTCCTGCCAAACCCACAGGTAGCTGGGAGCAGAGCATCACCCTGGTTTTCAGTCTGGCAGGCAGTTTTGGCAACTTGAAATCCAAAAAAATTGAGGGCTGCTGTGTTAGCAGGGCTGTTCAAAGCCTTCCTCCCATTTCTTTCCACAACTTTCATTATAGTAAAATTTCCAGCTGTAGCAGCTTTGTCCAACGAGCAGTTGTGCAGCTTACAATAGGGAACAAAGTCCCCATAGAGTTTTATGCCTGATGTAAACAAGGCAAATGAGATATCATCCAAAAGTAATCCCTTTCTAATCAATGTGCTGCAAGCCAAAAAGCAGTCAGATAATCCAGACAAACAAATATTTTGCTCCAGAAGGATCAGAGTCAAGATATATCAATGCTCAGGTATTAACATTAAATCACAGTCACATTATCAGAATGAATAACTCTAAGACTCATTTAAAATGCAGAGTGCAGTACGGTATTTTTCCAGACAGAGCAATGGGGCAGCATGCCAGAGGGAAGATGGAGCTCTTATCATCTTGATGAAAAATGACCCAGAAACGCTGTTTAAAAATCCAGAGTTACCCAGGGAAGTGTTTTATACAGAAATGAGTACAGCCAGCTGCTCCTTACCCCAGTAAAATCAGCTCTGTTACAGCAGAGAACAGTGGGATCACTTAGGAGGGTTTGAAGTTAAATATAAGACAACAATACTGCAGTAACTGTCAGTGATCAGAAGGGACCTCCTCCTTCCCAGCAGTGGCTAAGAGGCCCTGCAGCAGCTGATTGCTCTATTTCATGAAGCCAGAGGAAAGAGTGGCACTGCCAACACCTCCCATGGCTCCCAACGCTGGTTCTGTTTATCACTGGAACAGTGAAGCTTTCTGCATGGGGAGAGGGGGAGAGCCTTGAACAGGAAGCGGTGTGGATAGATGGATCTCTTCTCAGGTGGTGGCTAAAGACTGGCACTTAAATGCCTGGTAGTTAAGGAAGTACTGAGTATTATTACAGAGGGAGATGGGTTTGGTATTTTTTTTCTGGGACTAGAAACAGGAGATGGTAGGAAATAACACTGGAAGCTTAGCAGATCTCTTTGGTTTTCTCCTTCCAGCTACCACTGCCAAGCTCAGTTTATCTTGGGGTAGCAGCTGATGGGCATTTTTTTTGCTCCCACTCATTTTCTCCACCATTTGATGCCCTACTAAGCACCCAGAGTCCATCTTTCCTCCCCCCACAGTTGCTCTCAGTGGATGACCAGGAATGAAATGACTCCAATTCTTCCATCATCCCTTATTATCTTGCCAAGATATGCAGTTACTGAGATGCCTTAACTGCTACAAAAGAGTCCCAGTCTCCTGTCCAAGATCTGTCTTTATGTCTCCGTTGATTTTCTGGCTGATTCTCTAGATCTTTCTTCACCTAGTTGGAACTTCACGCTTAGTTATCATCTGGCATTGCAAAAATGGTGACAATAAGTTCCTGAAGTCCTTACACATAACAATGAATGTATGCTTGCACGCAATTCGTCAAGTAAATTTTTACAATATGAACATATGTATAGCACAGCCTGGGGGTTTTCTTTATATTTCTTTACACATATATGGTATGTCTGTAGCTGAAAATGTTAGATGATGTCAGCATCAAAAAGTGAAATTTATGCACATAATTTTTGTTGTAGTCTGCTAATAATTGGGTGGTGGTTTTGATTTTTTCCAGGGAGTCTTTTCCAATGATTTTGGTGGCAAACAAAGTTGATCTAATGCACTTACGGAAAATTACAAGAGAACAGGGGAGAGAAATGGCAACAAAACATAACGTAAGTTTGGGGGATTATTTAATGGATTACTGAAAGTCCTATTATGGGTGTTCAGAATTGAAATCTGTGCTCATTAGGAGCTGAATTAAAGCTTACAGTTAAACATTTGTAAATACATTTTTGACTACCACAGAGTAGCAGCTATGCAGTTTCCTTTCAGTAGGGCCAATTCACCACTGAAACTAGAACCTCTGCTGTGCACCAGGCTGTAGCAGAGCTGTGGCCATCACTAAGACTTATGTACAAGGTGCCTGAAAGTGGTGAGAAGTGTTCAGGATGAGGGAAGTAAGTCAACTCTCCTGGAGTGAAAAGGCAGTCAGACATTAGGAGATATATCCAGGTGCCTGAGCTTGTTAAAGATAATGAAGTTAACAGGGTTGTTAAGCCTATATAAATCTGGTCCACCATCTTAGCTCTGCATTATTCATGCTGTTAGTTTAGCCTGAGAAATTGGTTTAGATGGGTGTAGATCACATGCTGCTCCACTAATCACCTCAAAATGCCAGCAGCCCTGAACACCCAGAGTGACACAACAACTCCCTTAGGAGGCGGAACTGAATGGAAAGGTTAAAGGCAAAACCTTTAAAATCAAGCCTGAGACCTCTTGGCAGCTTGCTGTGCCTAAAGGACAAGCTGTGTGGTGGTTTCTGAGCAAACCACAACGGGAGTTTGGCAGGGCAGGTTCATTCCCCCCTCCCTCCCCAAGGAATCTGGTTTCTGTCAGAGCCACGACACCTAAACTGCAGCACAGCATGTTGTATCCATCTGTATACACACAGCTTGGAAAAGGCCATGCATGAAAATACCTTATCAGAGGCAGTTTTATAAATCTGCCAGTGTGCTGGACAAGCACCCTAGGAGGCCCCATCTGGCTGTCAGACTTTGAAGGGGAAGATCATTTTACACTGAAGGAGAATTGTAGTCATGAAATATTCATGCAGTAGTCCCAATAAAATGTGGCAAGCAAGAATTTTTGGCAAGTGCTGGTCTTTCAACAACCTTCGGCTATTTTCATGTCTTTGAACACAGCTCAGGGGGAGAGAACATCTGACGACATGAAGTCTGGGATTATTCTCCCCCAAACCCAGAGCTCTGATAGCAGCTGTTTAGCCTGGTGTTTATTCCAGACCTTTTGTAAGCACTCGATGACCTTGCTGCAAGTGTGAGGGTGTTGATAGCAGTGTCATGGCAACATTCTGTTTACCTGTATTTCTGTGGTATTAGCAGCCCATTTCTCCAGCCTTTAGGCTTTTCGTCTTGGAACTGGTATTATCCTAACACTTAGGCTGTTACTGATCTCTTTCATGATACACTTCTCCAGATTCCCTATATAGAAACGAGTGCCAAGGACCCACCTCTGAACGTGGACAAGGCCTTCCATGATCTCGTGAGGGTAATAAGGTAAGCTGCAAAGTCCTTACTTACTGCCCATGGATGGGACATGCAGGAGTCATGGCCCAGAGAGTCAGGAGCCAATTTCTGGGGAACCAGGTTTTCTTGAGGGTGGGATATTTCTAGTGTTTATTAACTTTCTTGTCCTGTATCTGCTTAGGTGTGTTACTAGCACTTAGCTACCCATGCAGGACATCAGTACCAGGCACAGTAAGAAGTAGCTGTGGCCACAATGAAAAATTTTTATTCAATGAACAGTGCAAAGCCTATTATAATGATCAGCTCTAAAAGGCTGGCATTGAAAGCTCTGGACCAGTAATTTGGGTTTTCATAGTTTTGTCCTCTCAGGGTCTTGCCTTGCCAGAAGTTAAAAAGGACTGGCAAAAAATTCTACAAAATTCTAATGTTGTAGGTGACTTGTAACATTTTCTGCTCACTAAATGGAAAAAATTAAGCCATTTTGTATGAGAAACTGCATGACCTAATGGCTAAGCCCCAGGTTTCCTCAGACTGCAGAGGTTTGTTCCTGGTTTTGGCATGAGCTGCCTTTGCTCGTTTTGGCAAACGCGCGCTGTCCCGGTGAACCCCTGCTCCGGCTGCCAGCAGGGAGGGACTGCCTTCCCAAACCCCGGCTCCCCTGCAGGAAAAGAGCTGCACACACATCCCAGCATCTCAGCTGATAACCTCAGTTCTCTTTCTGGCACTAGTTGTCTGCCAAATTTTCTGGGCCCTCATTTTTCATGTTTCGGGAGAGCGCTGAGCTGAAATCCTGCTCCTCCCTGCCGTGCAGTCAAAGTGCCTCGCCCGGCAATTAAACCACAAAGCATTTATTCACAGCATATCTGTACTTGTGAATATCCTAGCACAGCCTCAAGCCAGCCTCCATCAAAAGCAGATGGTACTGCCCACTCTTCCCACATGTCTCAAAAGCAGAGGGCAGAAAGTCTTTGGAGAACTGAGTTGGAAGTGTCCCAAGCTCTTTCCCAACTGTTCTGTAACTCAGTATTAGCTGGCTAGCTAATACTTTTGTGTTGCAGCAAGCTCTTACCACCATCTATTCTGCTCTGCAGGAAAGGAAAACAGCCAAAATAAGATGGAAAGGCTTTGTTTGCTTTTTCTACATAACACAACTCCAGGCAGGCTGAAAGGAGTATTGTAATGAGGCATCACTAATTTCAAGCCCTGAAAATGCACTCCATAACCTCAAAAATAAGTGGTACATCTCAATTTCCTGAGTAGCTACTGTGAAAGCCCTTGCCAGCCAGGTGAAACCCTCTGTGATGTCAGGGGCAGCAGAAATGTTCACAAGAGCTGGAATTCTGGTTAAGTCAGAGAGCAGGGAGATGCTGTGTGACCTGTCTGGTCATGAGCCACAAAGCAGCTTTGCTTGGTTTTTGGACGTTACAAACTGTCCACAGGCAAGGGTAACATCACCTACCAACTATTGTTTTTCTGGTTTTCGAGTGAGCTTTTTCAAATGAAATGTAAATTTCAGCTCCCTCATAACTGGCATTGACAGAGTGCTTTGCAAATGAAGAGCTTCCTCAGAGCCCTTGTGAGCTCTCAGGGTGAGGATGCTTGTTCAGGGTTGCACTGTTTGTGCTCCTTGCACTTGGCTGATTCCCAGTTTATTTAGCTTCATGCAAGAAACTGTTGTCTGGAAGTAATCCAGAAAGGAGTGGGGTGATTGAGTCCACCTGATAGATGTTTTAAATTTCCTGATGCCCCTTTTATGCTGCAGCAGTGCACACACAGGAACTGTCACAACAGAAGCCTTGAGCAGGCCCAGGGTGTGGTTTCTGGATCTCTAAAACAGATTGAGAAGAGTGTGAACAGCTTGTGGTCAATGTGTATCCAGATTTAAAGTATTTTCTGAATTTCATCTTTCTAGCTTTGAGCTTTAAAGTTTTGTTTTTCATGCCTCCAGCATTCATATTCACTGAGAAAAAGTCTTACTAGTCAAGGCTGAGTTTTTCATGTGGTTGCAAGAATGTGGAAGCTGAGGCTGTAAGAGAAACACCAGCTAAAGCCATAGTGATTTATGCCCCAGTGATGTCTCATCTTGGTCTGGATTACTTGGTATGAACACTTGGTTTAATGCCTGGCATATTACATGACAGAGGCTGCTTTTGAGCTGTTCATACTCTCAGGTTTGAATCTGCGGAAGCTGCCGGTGTCTGTATGTTTTATCTTGCACTAAAATCTACATCTACAGGCTGCCTATCAGGCATTTGAGCTACAGAGCCTTCTGCTGAGTTTGCACTGCTGGGCTGGCTGAGTAGCTGCTGCAGCTGGGTGCAGTTGCAAACAGGCATTTGGGCAATGCCTAATCTTACTGGACAGGGAGAAGCCCTCAACAGAGCACTTCAGAGGCTGCTCACAGCTCCGTGGCACATTGCAGGAGGGGCTCTCAGCTTGTGTTCCTGGTGGCTGTGACTTCAGATAGCCAGGGACATCTTTCTGGGGTCAGCTCATTCTCTGTGCTCCGGTGCTCTTCACAACTTCAGAGGAAGCCAGAGCCCCATCGGCAGCAAACTCAGTTTTTTGGTTTATTATTTTTTAGCTCCCCTCCATCACCAAGTCTGCATCAGTGCAGCTGGCTAAGGGCAATGCCAGCTGAAAGGCAGAAGAGTGTACTTCTCTGTGCTCTCTGTATCTCTCTCATCCTCTTCCCTACTGAGAGTCAGCAGTGTAAAGGATGACGTTGTATCGCCTAGAGCATCCCTGCTTCCCAGAGCAGCCCTCGTGGAAGGGGAGGAGGCAGCAGTTCACCCTGGGCAAATGGAGGCATAGTGCCCTGGCAGGACATACATCCCTGCCATTAGCCTTAATGGCTTCTTTCCTCCTTCCTGAAGGATGCAGGCAGTTCTCAGCTGTGTGGCATGAAAAGCCATGCAGTGCTGGAAGGGTATATGGAGATACGTATGCAAATATGCACATGCACGCCAAGACGCTGCTCTGCAGGCTTCCCAGGGCTCTGGATCCAACCCAGCCTTATGTCTCACCTGCCTGCCTTCTTCTCTGTCTCCCAAAACAGGCAACAGATCCCAGAGAAAAGCCAGAAGAAGAAGAAAAAGACCAAATGGCGAGGGGACAGAGCCACAGGCTCCCATAAACTCCAGTGTGTGATTTTGTGACGGGACAACCTGGGAGTGCCTTGGACGCCTCCCTCCTCCCCTCTGGACCCACCGCCAGCCCAGGCGAGGGGCCACAGCTCGATGCTGATGCCCACACGGCCCCGTGGCCCCTCGGGCTCCCTACGGCGGCTCAGACTCGGAGGAGGCGGCTCAGAGGGTCCGGACCCCCCAGAGAGAGGGGCTGCACATCAGGGCCGGCGTGGGAGCTGTGCGAATGGGAGGCGGAAGGGATCAGCAGGACCTCAGCTCTCAAACATCCCCAGCACCTTCCAGGGGCCTCCATGATGTTTGTTATAAAAAAGAAAAAAACAAGGCAGAAGCTAAAAAAACAAAAAAAGAGTTGGTTTTATCTGCAAACGTTTCTCTTTGTGTGACCCATTTTTGAACAGCCTTGAATAGCCCCCCTGTTTGGTACAGTTGTCTGTGTATGTGTGGGGGAAGGGAAAGGGTTTTTCTTTCTCTTAATTTTTTTTTGTCCTCTTCTTCCTTTTTGTTGTTTGCTCAGCGACTGTTGGGTTGCAAAGAAACAACGGCCAGGCTTAGATTTTTTGCACTGGACTCTCTCTTGGGCGGCAGTGCCAAAACACAACTTCATATGAAAGTGCATAGATTTGGAGGAAGAAAATTAATTCCAGCTGCTCTGGGTGCTCCAGACATTGTGTCAGACTCTGGAGGGTCGCCAGCTCACAGACCATAAACTCCAGCTTAGGAAAGAAGGTTTGGGCTTGGATTATATTTTTTTTTCCTTACCCTTTGTCAAGAGGTTTTGTTTCTGTTTTGTAACTTTGGACATGTCAGACTTAAGACATTTTGTTAACCTGGAAGTATTTAAATTAAAGTAATTTACAAATGGAAGGGTATATCATTTTTGGGGGAGGGGGGTGGAGGGGAAGGGAGAAAGGAAGTAAAATCTGAACTGAATTTGTTATTTGGGTGTTGAATTTCTCCCTCATAAGTGCATGTAAAGTGGTGCAATCTAAATCACTCTCTCTTATTCCTTAACCTTTCCCCGCAAAGCCACTCGTGGGTAGATTAATTGTTTTGCTTTTCCCAGGCTTATCTCACACACACAGGAAAAAAATCTGTTTATGGAGTTCAGCTCAATGTTTCTTCTTATCCCTCCTTCGCCAAGTTGGTGACTTGAAAGGAAGAGGTGTTTTTAAAGTGATTCAAGTGGGATGTGTCTCTTCATAAGCTGACCGTATCTAAAATGTTCTCCTGAAAACAGTAAGGACTAAACATGCCTTATGAAAAGACAAGGCAAAAAACCTGCAAGCATTCAAACTGCCATCTGTAGCACCAGAAATATGGCTGTGCATATCCTGGAGGGGCCACATGTTCTTTCACACCTTTCCTGGCAGTAAGAACTGCAGTGGCAAATTTGTCTGTAATGGAACGTCATCTGCTGGATTGAATCCATTGGCTCCATTCACATGGTCACCAAACCTGTTTAAAAGTAGTAACTTGCTTTTCATCAGCTTGAATCCTATTCAAATATGCTTTGTGGACATGACTTAAAATATTGGCAGAGTATGAATCCTTGAGATTTCTGTGTATGAGCACAGAAAATCATGGTACTAGATATTGAAGATCCATCCAAGATGATGGATCCTCACAAACTTAGTTGTCCATACTTGTTTATTTGCCACCAGATTTCATTTCTTGACCCTTTGCCAGGCCACTTTTTAGAAGTGAGTTGGCTGCTGATTATTTTTTAGGTGAATGAGGCTAATGGAAACATGTTCTTAATTTGTCCAGTCTTCATCACAGCCAAAAGACGGCAAAAGCCTGTGGCTGGCTCAGCAAGCTGCTTAGGGTAATGCTGGCTCTGCTGCCTCTGTCCCCTTTGGTGTGGTGACAGATGCTGGGGATGGATTAAGCAGGGGGATATTGGAAAGAAGTGTCTCTCACAGACTCTTAGGTTGGATGTGGGCCATACACTTCAGTGAAGTAGCAACATGCTGTGTCAGCTGAGATGTGGCTCCCGACCATCGCAGTGTTTCTCCCAGTGCTGGCTGAACAGAACTGCAGCAACTGAAGCCATCCACTTCAAATTCTGTTCCTTGAGACTTGCCTCCACCTTCTGGAGGAGGATCTCCCTGTAGGCATTTCGTTTTTTTCTTATTTGAAAACCTCTAGTAAATCAGAAATTGTCTGATCTTTGCAACCACCCCATTTCACCATCACCCTTGTGACCACTTCCCTGCCAGAATCCCCATCTAGCCTGACTGCTGGCTTAATAGTTTTAATTATACACTGCTAATGCTATGGGATCCCCCACAGAAGATGATGGCATTTTCAAGGAGCTCTTTTAATACCCCCTAGAGCCCTTCCACTTTAAAATAACTTGATTTCTGCTGAAACACCTCATCCTTATTTTTATCTAAACCCTTGGGAATGCTTGCCTGAAAACAGCGTGTGTCTCTTGAGTCACATCTGCTGCATACTCAGCACTGCATGTGAGAAATTATCTGCTTTTTCTAAAGCTTCTTAATTGTTCCTTCAGTTCCTTTAGCAACTAACAGCTCTTGGAGAATAATGGAGGGGAGGAGGAGGGGAAAGGAGCAGATTAACAACAGAATATGGAGTAGTGACCAATGGGGAAAGCATGGCTGCTTTCTTCCATGTTCATCAGCTTCTTTATAGCAGGGAGTGTTTTCCAACAAGGATTGCACCTCTGACAATCTTTGGGTGCTGAAAATAGTGAGCTATGCAAAGCCTTCTGCCACCTAATCCACCCTGTCATATTCAGGGCTGTTGGGAAATGAAGGGCACCTTCCCTGCCATGCATGGCACCTACAGACCTGGGCATGGAAACACCAGTGGGTGACACCCTGCAGGGAGCAACAGCTGTGCTGTGGGTGGCTTACATTTTTCATGGGGCACCCAATGGATAGGGACATTTTTGTTGTGGTCAGGGGCAGCCTGGAGAAGGATCCTGTAAGGGCACATGTGGGGCCCATTTCCAAAGTGCTGATGGTGCAAGTGACCTAACATCATCTTCAGCCCCTGGGTAAATTGGCATTCCCTTGTCTCAGAGCAATCTGGTTCCTTTTCTGTTAAACAGGAATTGGCAAGGTAGAGTTGACCATAGAGCTGACCTTGCTTTCAACACACAGTTTCAAACAGAATAAAAAGAGGGGTAAAACCTTATAGATTTATTGGTATTTAATAACCAAATTACTTCCTTTTTCTATTTTAGACACTGAATAATATTTGTAGAACAACAACCAAAAAGTATTAAGCCACCTAAGTTTTGGCTTTGCAAAGGTGTCACCTCCCCAACCTGGGATCCCATAGCAGCTGTACTACTGCCTTCAGGTAAATCATGTTGCTGTTTTCTCTCTCTGGTCCTGCCTACAAAGCCACTGGCTTTGTTTTCTTACCAACTTCTGAGGTGCATGACATTTATTGTACAAGCCAAGTCACCTGTTTGTCTGTCCACCTCATGTCTTGCAAAAGGGGGATGGGAAGGAAGAAAAGGAGAAATACCTGAAATAAATGCATGTTCCTTTGGCATGAGCAGAGTTTAATTGTCTCTCTCTGCCTGCCAACTCTAAATGGCACAAAAGCCTGATAACAGCAAAACCAAACAACACCACCCAACATGTGAGGAGGCCTGCAGGTGGTGGCCACCTACAAACCCGCTTTCTTGGCTGCCTCAGCCAAAGCCAGTGCTGTCACAGGTGAAGCTGCTTTGTGATAGCCTGGGTACATTTAAATAAACCATGTTCAGATGGTGGTGCTCAGCAGCAAAACACTGGAGATGGTGAACAAGAGGAGCAAGTATTTAACAAGGGGCTGAAATTGCTTGGTTTGGATCGGATGTTTCAGTTTAACAAGAGGCCGTTGCTGTATGTTGCTCGGTTCCTTAATCTGCAATAATTAATTTTGGCTGGCTCTTTTAACCTACAGCTGTACTAGAATTTGCAAATTAGGACAGGATGAGGAGTTTAGACATACGTGGTGTGTCTCATCTGGACAGGAAATGAGCATTATTGGGCACACAAATGACAGCACTGTAATACCGGCTCAGAATTTTTGTTTCAGCTTGTTACCATCCTCAGGCCAAAATGGACTGCCCAGAGCCTTATTCAGCTCCAGTGATTTCAAGGGATGGTCCCTAAAAGTGGCTGAGTGCTTGGGAGGGAGGTGATTCCCCTCAAAGCTCTGCTAAGAATAGAATATAGTGGGGAATACAGAAGATACTTCAAGAGACACAACTTATGGCCTACTCCAGATGTCAGAGTTCAGATATATATTAATGAGGGAGAGAGTGGGTTTGAGAGAAGTTTGGCGTTAGGGAAATAGCCAAGGCCCTGTGACAGCTGCCGCATCAACTTGTGTACCTTGGAATGGACAGAAGAGCTCTGTGTCTGGCACACTGCTTTCTGTGAGCTGGGTTCAGTAGCCAACCTATTCTATCTGCTGTAGGCTGGGCAGGAAGGAGGAGCTTTAGTGCATTTATTAAGGACTGCATTAGAGTGCACAGCAAACATGACAGTTAGAAGGAGAGGAAAGATGCTATGGGAAGTGTTGCTGTTCTTGGTCACTGCTCCCTGTGCTGGGAGGTCTCCAGTGGTCACACAGGCTAAATTGAGTGTCTTGCATTTATGTATTTAATGCCATCTGAAGACGCCTGGGGGTATCCAGGTCATTTACCTGTGAGTTTCAGCTGTAACACAAGGCACCTGAAACAGCTCCATGGGAAACAGCTCCAAGATGTGTACCTTGGGGCAGCCAGTTGGTGCTTTGAGAAGTCTTTTCTATTTCACAGCAGTGCCCCGAGAAAAGTCAGTGGATATTTCAAGTGTCTGTAGATACCCTGGTTCTTCTCCTGCAAAGTGGTGTCACCTGTGTTTTAGGAACTCACTGATGCATTTAGACAAAGTCTGAAGTAGAAGTCATCAATTTTGTGAAATGTATTAATTGCATTTTGCAGCCTAGGCGATCTCATGAGTATTAGATACACAATTAGGCTGTAAATAATTCAATATTTGGCTATCAGGGATTCCATCAATATTATGCAGGCCTTTTGCTTCCTTTTCTCTTGCATGCAAGGGAAATAAATATTTCATAGATGATCTCACAGATGGTTTCTGGGATGACACAGGACTTGCTTGCAGCGGAAGAGAGCAGGGAGAGAGATGACTGCGTGTGCTGGATCCCATGATGGGGAGGCACGAAGAGTTACAGCACAGAAGTAGGCTCTGGTCTGAGGGGGCTTCCCACCATTGTGGCAAATCACTGCTGCTTCTCTCCAGCTCCAAGAAGTCACTCATGAGTGGCCAGTAGGTCAGGCAGGTCAAGACTTCCCAAGGCAGGAGAAACGTGCAGGCACTCTGTCACTGCTGTGCCAAAGGGAAGGAAGGCTCAGGCTCACACCCAGCTCGTGGGACCTGACAGGTGGGTGGGTGCAGGGGTTACTGCTAATGACAGGAGGGGGGTGTTCAGCAGTGCTGAGTGCGGAGTAGAAACAGCCAAAATCCCCTAATCCTGGCAGTTCTGGGACAGTTCTTTTAATTCTTTCGAATTCAGGAATCCCTTTGCCAAATCCTGGGGGACCAGCAACATCATGCCAAGCCAATCACAGCAGTCTGACCTGCCACGAGAGTTACTACTCCTCTGGTTTCCATCCCTCCTCCCAGGTCTCTCACATGCTGACCAGAACATGTACAACATTGTCTGAGAGCTCAGGCTGGGTGTGTGGTCAGATCAAGAAGCCAAAGAGAGGGACTCAGGCAACATCCTGAATTTGGTCAATAAGAGAGCAGGAGTAAGAGGCAAAGGAAGGAGCTTTGTGAATCAGGAGCCTGTTCTATAAAGCCAAATCCTCTGCAAACCTGGCCAAGAGACATTGAATAGCTCGTGATTAAGACAATGTCTGCTGAGAAGTCAGCCCAGCTGAACAAGTCACGAGCTGCTCCTTGGGCTGCCACACACACAGGTGGTTATCATGTGGCTTCTGTGACAGCAGCTCCTCTCACTACATTAGTCAAGCCCAACCAGCCCAGACCCAGAAAGATACCGGGCATGCCTCTTTGCAATTCAATAGCCCCTGTCCCCATAAATCAGGGAGTTCTTTTCTGCAAGAAAATAATAAGAGCTATGTTTCAAACAACTGGGGTGGAGCCGACAGAAAGCAGGAAATTCGAAGTTGAGGCTGATGCTCCAGGCTTTGCTCACAAAATTGTTGAGGTCGAACAGAGCACAATGATGTAAGCTGGGGACAGGGTGCTACTCACCTCCCCTGGGAGCTTCCTGCCTTGCCTTGTCTCATCCCAGTCCCCAAACTTTCATAAGAGCTTGTGCTGGTTTCTGGCATTGAGTTTCCCACAGAGCTGGTCACAGAGTTTTGTTCCCACGTTTTTTTTTGCTTGGCTTGCTGAAGTCTCTTTGTCTCCCCCAGCACCTTTTGGGCTGCAGGGTTAGTGTGGTGATGGGGGTGTCTGAGCAGCCTTTGGCAGAAGGTGCTTTGTGGGGAAGAGGAGGTTCAGCAGGAGGTGGGGAAAGCAAAGCAGTCACACCATCAGCATAAAACACTTAAAGGCAAAGGTGGCACTCTGCTAAGTTTTTGTTGGGTTTACTTTAGCACATAAAAATTGTTCTGGGAAAATTCACGTGACACCTGTGACCATAAAAGAATAGAGAATAGAGAACCAGAATTAATGAAAGAGGTAGAGAACTAATGATTTTTCACTTCAGGATCTTAAAGCATTCAACAATCCAACCTCTCGCAGTCAGTACACTGAAAAGTGGCAGATCCTGTTCCATAGGCTGAAGAAACAAGAGCACAGACATCTGAAATGCAGACAAAGAACAGGGGCTGGTGAGATGCCCAAACATCAGACACTGATGGGACTTGTGACCAGTTTGCTTCAAGCTGTGAGACTATAATTAACATAGACTTAGCTGAAGATAAATGCAAAAAGAAGAGGTCTAAGGCCAGCTATCTTGAGAGCTTCAGTCCCTGATAAAATCTGTAAATATCTACTAGATATAGGCTCCTTCCACAAGTGGCATTTTCTCAGTATTTTCAATTGATTTTTCCCCCTAAGCAATCTATCTCTTTCCTAATTTAGGATTCATCTTATCACATCATAGAGATAAACTAAAAATGGAAAAGGTCACAAGTTCTATTTTATTTAGGGAAAAAAGAATTACCCTTTGTAAAATGCCTTTGGGCTTATTTACAAGACTGCTTTTGTTTTTCTTAGACAAAAAAAAGCTCGACTCCTGCTTGTCCCATGGAGCCCTCAATACCAGTGACTGGTTCAGGGATGGGCTGCCTGAGGAGATCAAACCTGTGAGCACCACATGGAAGCTGTGTGAGCCCACAGATAAGTTGCTGTTTTAGGTTCCAAGGGTTGGAGGCTAGTGCTTAATTTTAAAGCAACAGGTCCTTTGGGAATGTTGTCCTAAGACAACAACAGAGAAATGGCATTATCTAATGCCAGTGACTGTTCCTCCCAGCATCCAGAGGGCCACCAGACCTGGCCATGTAAATAATGGACACCTGTGTGGAAAATACTGCCTCTGCTTCTTGAGAGGAGTTAGCACCAGCCTGAACAATGCTCCAGGCTACCACCTATTTATGTTTTATTGCCAGCTAGTGCCAAACTGCAGGCTTAGTCAGGTCTACCAACAGTCTAAGTTGGATTTCCTCTTACTGTGATCAGTATGGGACTTGCAGCACTGAAAAAATAACTGGAAAATCAGTCTAGTCACAGCACAACATTTTGTTACTGCCCAGTTGCCTCTTGTCTGCAACAGCCTTTTACCACAGGTTCTGTAAAGGTGGGATAGGGCTGCTGCTGCTCCCTGGAGATAGGTAAGTGCCTTGAATTTGATTGTGTGGGCCTGGGCTTGTGTCTTCTGCATGCTTCTATCATTAAGGGGGTCTTAGCATCTCTTTGGGGCAATTTGGCTGTTTACAAGAAATGAATTATCTGCATTGACCAGCTGAGGGCAGGAAAAATTTGTCTATGTTTTCAGGTGGTATCAGAATTAGGTGGTTTATATATAGATTAAACCCCAGGAGAGTACCTGTGGTGAGACTTGTCATGTGGACTGCTCGTCCCAACCCAGTCTCTGTCAGTCACCTGCTCCTTGCAAAAATGTCCAGCAGCAAACACACACGGGGTGGGTGGCATCTGGAATGAGCAGGGAAGTCAGTACAACCCCTTCATGTGTGTGCCGTGCAGGTGGTGGCAGCAGGACTGCCCAGCACCACTGGGAATGCGCTGGGGTTCTTAGTAAGGGCACACTATGCTTCTCCAGAACAGTCCTGCCCCCTCTCTTGCCTATAGGTGCAGAAAATAACCCAAAGAGCAACCAAACAGCAGACAAAGCTTCTCTAACATCTTGGTCTTTGAGTTCCTTCTCAGTGAGGGCTGTGAGTAAAACTGTCCCAGAAACAATGGCTAAAAAAATGCTGAAGGGGGAGAGTGTAAAAGGGAAAGTACAATGTGCACTTGCACTGGTGGCGGATGTTTTTTATTACTGTTATTGGCTATTCAAACACTTACCCAAAAAAAGAAAAGAAGTGGAGACAGCAGCTTCAAATCAAACAGATTTCAAACACTTCACAAACTTTTTCAAAATAAATTAGTCTTCCAAAGACTCTTTAGCCTGTTAGTTAGATTTAAATAATCATGACCAAGTACTTACTAAATAACTAAAATCTTTTGAGAGCTCACATTTATAGTCCAGATCACTGTAAAACAAAGGGCAGAAAGAAATCCCATTTGGATGTGAATATTTAATACAGCATTTGGAAAGCTGCTTCACTGACACTAATTTGAGCAGATAATCAAATAAGTATTAAAACAAACAGTTATGCAGACATATAATTAGAATAGGAAAAGGTTCTAAGTTAAGCCAATAGAAAGTGGTTTACAAAGACCATTTGATCATGGCCTTTCAAACAGAACTGGAACAAAACACCGAGGCTGTTACTTCATATTTGGGATTATAGATCAGCGGAGGTACCAGTAGTACCTGGTATGTAAATAAAGGATGGATGCTGGGTCTGTTCCTCAGGGACCCACTTCAGAGCCTGTGGATATTAACTGGAGCCTTTCAGTTATGTCAAACAGGCTTTGGGTCAGGATCCATCACCCTCTGATGAGGGAGTCACACAATTCCTTTTTTTGGCAGCTTGCAGGAGAAGCAGAAGTAAAACATATTACATATTGCAAAAGCCAAGCTCCAACAGGAGTTCTGTTCAATTATGTCTTAACATTAAACTGTAGCTAATGTGCTTTTACCAGATGTCCTGATGAAATACTATTACAAGCTGGTGCATTGCATTAATTAAAGTGAAATTCCATAATGAATTCTTTTTCCAAGGCAGCAGGGATGAAATGATGACCTACATAACCTCCCTTCCCTCTAAAATAGCTTTCCAAACTAATGAAATGAATCCCCCTGGTTGTGGCAGGGGAGCAGAGCAAGCTGTGCTTTGCATCCCAGCTACACACTGGGACAGGAAAAAATCTGGGCACTCTCCACAGAGATTATGGCTTGCCTTTCATTGTGTCTGGCAACAAGAGGGAACTTCCAGAGGCAGGAGGACTCTCCATTAAGGCACCTTGCATAACGGGAGGCTTTTGAAAGCTCCATTAAAATTCTTGGACAGTGCCCTCACGGGGAAGCTGGGGGATAAGCTGGCTGACCCTCTACCTTATAAACTGGCGCAAATGCACCGACAGTTAAATGCACATTTGTTCAACTTTAAGAGGCTTAGGGTATGTCATTAAAATATAATCCACAACGGACAACAAACATGCCCACAGCTGGCAGGCTCAGACCCGTCTCTGAGCGTGTCAGGAGAGAAGCGCGAGGATCAGAATCACACAGCCCGTGTGTGGGGGGAGCTGAGGGGAGGAGGGGAGGCCTCTGTTCCCAGGCATATGTTTTTAAAAGAGAAAATATGCCTGTGAACTCTGATTATACCTGTGCTAGTACATTTTGATCCATGGTGGTTTGAGATTAAAAGCGATTTATGGTGTTGCTAAGTCTCAGCAGTCTACGTTTCACTAAGCCATTGCAGTGCAATCAGAACAGTGCCTGTACCAGGGCTGGATTGTGCCAGCGAGTCCTAATTGCCTGAAAGATAATGGTGTCATTAAAGTCTTTTGCCCCTGTGAGCCTTGTATTCCTCGACAGAAAAGATGCTTTCATTGTTGGTTTCAAAGGAGCCCTCAGTCACTGCTAAAGCACATTGTCCATTCAGAGGTACTGGGAGGCTCTATTCTGTAGCTGCTTTATTTCTCATTTTCTCCCTTCATAAGCAGTGGGCAGGCAAGAGCAATGGAGAGAAATGCAGAAAAAATATTGACTTTTCAACAAGCAAGACAAAATTTAAATCAGATTTGATTCAGTTAGACATCATAAGGGAAAGCAGTGGCTGAGACCCTGCACAGGTTTAGGCTTCTAGCAACAGAAATGGAGAATGCTTCTGTATAAGGAGATACACTCCACAAAAACTGCCAGCTTCACCAATAATTTTCAAGTCGGTAATCATTTTGACAGAAAAGCTGTGACCAGCTTCTTTATTCATACAAAAGGCATGTGGCCCTGCAATTACACCTTAACTCATAGCCATTCTTCTTTCTAGACAATTTCAATTAAGAAATGACCTGTCCATAAAACATTCAATTCTACTACAAGATTTATTCCTGTCTTCATCTGGTAACATCTTCCTAAAAAGCAGAAAGACACTTATGCAGGTAAATATATCACTTGTCTATTTATGGATGTGAGTTTTCTTAAACAGAAGGGGGCTTTACTATTATTATTTGCCTGTACTCTGAATCTTGTTATTTCTTGTGCTTCGAGAATCACCTTTCTGTTTGCTTTGCACTGTGCCCTGCTCATTCAAGGAGCTGTCTTCACTGGGTCAGCAATACCAGACTACATACATATGACAGTGACATGCAGAGGTAGCCTATAACAACTATAGTTTTCTGCATTTGTGCCATCCAGAACTGAACAGAAATGTATTTAATCTCTAAGACCACAGCAATGTGAGGACAAGTAGTATCTGTTGAGTACAGTAAGAAGCTGGGTTTTCAGAGGGACTGTAGTCCACCCGACCTGCTACCCTCATAAAACCTTTACAGTTAAATATACACTCAGTTACACTTAAAAAATTTAGGGCAGGCCATTACAACATAATCCAGAGTGCTCACCAATGCATGCATTACTCAAAAAATGCTTGGCATTGCTGGTGCAGGGTACTTTCAAGAGGCGAGGAGCCTCCACAAATCAGCACTCAGATAACTTTCCTTTCATACTTTTCTTCTCCTCATCTGCCTTTCTCTTAGCTGTTGCTTTTGCTCCTCCAGCTTTTTTTTTTGTTACCTTTTCATCTTCTATCCATATTATCCATCATGGTGGGTATAAGAGCCTTTCTTCATCACATCACATTTCTGGAGTATTTTGGAGTACTCTTGTAGTTTTTGCAACTGATTCTCCATTTGTTTAAGACTTACTGGCATTTAGTGTTTTTCCCTTGCTGAAGCCTTTGAATGTAGTATCTAAACTGCAGTCCTGCTGCTCAGGGCACCAGAGCAGGGACTTTTTCTGAAGGCAAGAGGAGTGTCAGTCAGCTGAATGAGTTAGAGGGGCCTTTCATATGAAGGGCAGGCAGTAATTACACAGAAGAACTTAATGCTTCTTGCCTGAAATGTTAGTGGCAGAGGGAGATTGTTTAAACCCCAAAACCAAGTTTGGAGACCCCCCTGCTCATACAATGCAGCAGCCTGGAAAGGGCCAAAGTGGTCATTGATGACCACAGCAGAAAGCCCAGGGCAGCAGCGTGAGCAGCTCTCCCCAGCCTCTCAAACCCCTTTGTGCACACCAGGCCCTGCCAGGGACTTGCTCTGATGCCCAAACCCTGCAAAATGTGAACTCAGATCTTAATCTAAAGTACTGAAAATAGACAGTTTTATTTGTTTTTACAAAGAACCAGAGCACGAACGGCAGTAAACCCATGAGCCTTTTGGTTTAATCCCATTTCAGACACAAAAAAGAAACTCCTGCCTGACAGCTAGAAGCTCTCTGGGAAAAGTCGGCTCTTCCTATGTTTCCCCAACTACATTTACTCTGCCATGTGCTGTCATCCTCCAGTCCTCCTTGAGTGTCACTTGAAGAAAAAAATCTGTAGTGAATTATAATGACAATACATTGAAGATGGCTTACAGCAGAGAATGGCACTTCATAGCAGCCGGCTGTGACAAATCTGGGTTGGGAGAGAACATTGTGTGTGTCCCAGAGATTATAGCTTTTAAAATAAAAACCTCATTCTTGTTCCCTGGGGCTTTTTAATGAATTGCCACATGCAACAATGCCTTAAACAAAGAATTGGTGATTATCCATCTGACTGTGGCTCAGTGATTACAAAATAAAAGAACAGGCAGCACCCTGAAAACTCTAAACCTACTTGAAGAGCTCTACTGATGCTAAGGATAGCACCATTTTAAAGGCAAAGAAATAGAGGTACCAAAGGAGTAAAAACCTTTAGCGAGGTGGGATGTCCTTACTATGGTTAACATTTCTCAGCAGGGTGAGTTTTCCCACCTCTGAGCCATGAACCAGTTGCACCACACACAGACTGAGGCTAATAAGTGCCAGCCAGATCCCAGGATGATTCAGACACCTGACTATATGAAACCCATGTTTTATACTTCTGGCAAGAGCTAGAACAAGGCCAGGAGCAGCAGTCCTGCTGGTGTGACCCAGAGGAAAGTGGTTCTTGTTGGACCACGAGGATGCAGTCCAGTGAAGGTTACAGGTCTTACATCAAGGACAAAGGATGTCCTTTCCCATCCAGATATCTGCTTAAACACGTGAACTCTATGGCTTCCCCCTCTTGGACAGACAAGCTGATCACAGCATTTAACTCTGCGTTTGACTTAGGTATTCAAGGGAAGAGTCCAAACTACCATGGCTCCCTCTGCAGCTGCTAGGTGAGATGAGCTCCTCTCCCAGGTAATGCAGGCTCTGCTGCAGATCATGCTGCAGGAAAGTCTACCACTCTCCAAGGAACATACAGGGGCTCTGGAGACCACAGTCCAAAATCAGACACCTCATTTAAATGCCTCAGCTTGGGCTGTGCAAATACACATCACAGCACCAAGTACTAGTGGAGATCTCCCGGTCCCTTATCTGTCTTTAACCACTTTTCCAATGCCTGAGCACTGACCCTCTGGGCCTCTCCCGGTCCTGTACAGTCTGCACAACCCTAACCAGTCCCTTGGGTCCCGAAGTACATTTTAAAGCATCCCAAGCTAGATTGCTCTGAATAGCCTCTGCACATGTAGAAGAAGGCTGATGCATCCCAATGCAATGGGGCTTGCTGCGCATGGAACACAGTGTCCCTCTGCATTTCCCAGGATTTCCGGATGCCGGCAGCCCGCCTGGCAGGTATCCAGATATCCACCAGCTCGCTGCCTGCGCCACTGTGGAGCTGGCAGGTCCACACGCTTCCTCGACCTTCTCTTCGTATTCATTTTCTGTTGCTCCTGGGCTTGGCAGCTTCCAGGGTAAATCTGGGTCAACATCTTTCCATAGGATTTCTGTTCCCTTCCTGCCAAGGCTGGCAGAAGGGGATGTGCCAGGAGAGTACTGAAGAGCCATTGACTGATGAGGAAGGACAGGCAGGGAATGAGGGTTTTTGGTTTAACTGTGCCGAAGCTGTGCACAAACACAGACCCACAGGCATTGCAAGTAAATGTCGGTAAAAATCAGAGGCTGATGTACAAAAATCTCTTGTTGTCTTCAAAAATTGCATAGATTCATTTGAATCCAGTGAGAAATTCAGCGTTTGCTTTTTTACTGTGATTAATAGCTATTCAGGTTTTCAAAATTTTAAGCCTTTACTCCTAACATATGTAACAAAGTAAGTTTAAAACCTTAGACCATTTCAGCTCTGAATGTTGGGAAACCCACAGGAAAAAACAGTCTCAGCCCTATTTCAGTAAATGTGCAGGAGGATCAGTATGAGTAAAAGCTCTTGTTAATTCTCTCACGCTTTGCTCTTAGTAATTGGTTGATATTTTAGGGATGGAATAATCTGTGGAAGTTGCTTTCTGTAGCATGTGCTGCTAACCCTCTTTTTTTTTTTCCTGTCAGAAAATCCTTTTGAAATTAGACCCAACTCCTGGAATCAACCCAGACATTGCTTTTCAAGCCAGAAGCATATGTATAAGCATCATCAATCATGCCACTGACTCTTATCGCTACTCTATATTCACTTTCTACCTGGTTTGAATTCCTAATTGGCCCTGCTGAGCAACTTAGAGCCCTGAAGAAAGTGGTGCAAGGGAGGTGGGAGAGAGTGTGACTTTCCAGCTGGGATTGGGAGGGTTTCCTGCAAATTACACTGATAGAGTCTGTTTCCTGGAGAAAATAGACAAGAAGCAGTTGGCAGCAGGGTGAGTAAGAGTCAGATGCAATGGGGTATGATGTACAAAAGTGTGTACAACTGGCGCAATTATCATCCAAGCAGTTGGCCTGGCAGCTGCTTATGTCGTGTTTCAGACTCGTGTACTGAAACGCAAGCACACGAGGAGTCATTTGGACAGGAATGGAGTAGATAATTCAGGAGATAAGGCTGTTTTTCTGATTTAAGTACAGGAGAAGGTCTGAAAAATACAGGTGATTTCCTGTGCCATTTAGAGCAGGATTTCTCTTTCTCTGCTTAGGAAACCAATGATGTTCTCCCCATCCTCTAGCTCTCATGTATAGAAATCTCTTTTTCACAGTAAGATTGTCCCAAGCTGCCTAAAATAACATGAATTGGGTGGGAGCACCCTCAGGGACTGACCCAGGACACGATGATGGGTCTGGACTGTGCCAGGGAATGGGCTGCCTCCTCAGGCAGGGATGGTAGGTCCCAGGTATATCTAACTCAAACGGGGATTGGAGCTACCTCTCCATCTCAGGTGCAGAGTAAGCACAAATAATATGCACACAGAACATTTATTTCATTGCTTTGCCCCCCTGCTGTCCCCCACCCTCTTCCCATTAAGCAGTCACACATGCTGCTGAAAGCCAGGGCAGCTGTACTCATCTATCAGCCTGTCAGCTTCAGAGCATAGGCTCTTCCCATTAATTAAGCAAATGTAATGTGATTAGCTAAGGCTGTAAATGTTTCTAGGCCCATTTAGAAAGCTACAAAGCACCGAGTACCACGGTCTCTTATTTTTGTGTGCTTGAGCTATGAGGGATGCTCCTCTGGGGCTGAGACTTTAGTTTTTAAATTTTTGTGTGTGAGAAAAGATAGGGAGATGTAAAGAAAGCACTAAAAATGGGTCATGTAGTTCTCAAATTGCTGTTTGAATCTGAAGAAGAAATTAGGTTCTCCACTTTTAAAAAACTTCCGCCTACGTTCTTTTTAAATGGATGTAACAAGAACTGCTGAAAGCTGAATTTTTGGTAAGAATCTATATACCTCATTTAAGTTTTCTACTTGCTTTGATGAAAAATATATATTAGCAGCTAGGTATCTAAACTGGGGTGCTTTAGGCTGTCAACTGAAAGCAAATGGAACAGTCAGTGGGAAGATGCACACAGAACAAGAAAATTCTTGAAGGAAATTTGAGTGTTATGAACTAGAGCTACTTAAGGATTTGAACCTGAAGTGGAATGTGGGTGCCTAAATCTAATACTGTGATGATGAATGCAGCCTTTGCCAGACTTCCAGTGCGTATGAACTCCAAAGGTACCTCCCCATTTAAAGCTCTTCAGATGTTTACAGTCATTTTGATCTCTGGATCTCAAAAATGTTCCCACTCCATCCAGGCTGAGCTGCTCAGGAATGTCATGTGCATCTACAGTTCTTTGGGATCCAGAAATTTAGCATTTCTTTCCCTAATTCCTTGCACTGGCTCAGCCTGGTAGGCATGCACTAAGAATGCCTCAGACAAAGGGGTTGTACCTCTCCCAGCACCTTAGACCACTCTTGAGCTCCTACAAGAACTTCCTAGAGGTTACATCCACACATGGAGCACAAGTGAAGTCCAGTGCTCAAGTATCATCCTCTGTGGGTTCTGTGCCTGCTCTTGAGATCAAAGTCTTGGCACATCACATACCTTCACGTGGATGTAAAAAACCCTCAGGACTCAAATCATAAGAGTCATTTCCTGAAGCCAAATTCATTTAAACAAATCATTCCATCAGACCCTGACATCCTCTCTGCAATTTTTTTAGATTGATCCAAATTCCCAACTTTGTTTCCAGAAATCTGGGGCTTTTCCTGCATAGGTGAGGAAGAAGTTACCATCATGGCAGGCAAGGCAAGAACAGGGATGAATTCCTGGTAAGTTCTTCTCCAGTAAGGCAAAAAGCTTTAGGGAGCCTGGGATAAGAAGGTGCTCCCTATAATCTTTATCTCACTGCTCTCACAAACATCCTGGGGGACAAAGGGAGGAAAATGCTCCTTGAAAGCACTTTAACACCTTCCCTGAGATGGGACAGCACTGCAAAGAGCTGCTGCTCTCACCAGTCAGGGCCCACGGAGAGCATATGGGAGGAGTTTCATCAGCCTGCTGCTGTCTGAGGGATCGCTCCTCTGACTGTCCCAGCCTCTGCCCAGGGAGCACTTCTTACTGCTGAGGTAGAAATGGAAGGGAGAAGAGGGCTGTTGCTCCAATTATCCTCTCATCTAGATGAACGTGTGATTAGATGTGAGGTTTGCCCTTATGGTGGGTCTGTGGTGCCTGAGACCAAGACTGGGCTCAAGCCCAATGCCTGTCAAGACCTGTTTATGCAGCCGGGGCCACAAACACGCCTGGTGCAGTTGCTAGAAAGGCAGCAGCAATGCCACCTTTTGTATAGTTTCCTAATGTTGGGATTAGCAAGAAGCAAGATTCAAAGGAGATTCAAAGACCTTTCATCAAGACAGTGCCTTGCTCCAGGCTTAGAGGAGTTTTTGAGTGGAGAAATTTCCTATCTCTCCTGGACCAAAAGCAGAGAAAAGGATTTTCAAGCTTATATGGCCAAGGACCACTTACAGAATAGGACACAATGCTGGAGCTTCATGTTTTGGGCCTTCACTGGCTGTTAGCATAACTGAAAGTAAACAGATCCGTTGAAATACTGCAGCATCTCCTGGCAATTGCTGCAGATGTTTCAAACCCACCTAAGGGGCATAGGTTATCTTTTTTATGCTGTAAGACCCAGGCCATCAAAGGTGATTCTAGTGAGTGTAAGATACCAAAACATCTTCAGGACCCTGTGACTTACTAGCTTTCAAAGGAAAACAGGTTATCAGTCTGATTTCTGGAGGTGTGTTAGCACTGGAAGCAATGTGGGTAAACCTAAGTGGCATTCTGACAAGATATCCTTGGGTCTCCAGGCCTGGTAAAAAACAAGAGCCTAATAAACGAGATACTGGGAAACTCTGTTAGGTGTGACTCTCCTTCTTCAGGCAAGATCCCCTGGAGTGTTACAATGCCCTTAAAAATCAGTGGTGGTTAGATAGCTGAATTCTTTCAGAAATTTGGCCTCCACCTTTCTCAGAAATGGGAAATTTTCCCTATGATTTATGCTATTGAGGTGTACGTAGCCTCAGATGATAATAGTAGAAACCTAAATATTTTACTCAGAGGACTCAAAGAGCCTTTTTCATACCTCAGTTTGAGGCTGGCATTCAGTTAATGTTGATGTAATGTCTTTTTAAAAAAGACTGTAATTAAATTTACCAACACAGTCACCAAAGACCCATTTATAATTTGTATATATAGTTACAATTCAGCATCTGTTGTGACTATTTCATTGGGTTAGTCCTAACATCACAAGCTAATAATACTGAAAACAGGGACACGGGTAATTCACAAAGGACACTGTACTCAGTATATAGCTAACAGTGATTAAGTAGTCTCTGTTTTCAGAAGAAAGATAAGGGCCAAAAAGAATAGGTCCCTCGATAATATCAGGTAATTCTTATATATGGTCCTTCGTGACAGAGGTATAAATCACAATAAAACCCATCTGCAGATCTAAGGGGTGAAACCATAAATCCTGCTTTGTAAATGAAACCTGCACATCTGATAGTGTACATTGCTCCAGATTTACAGCAGCTGTAAATGATGTACTAAGGTTCACAAACCCATTTGCACCCTCTCGCTGGGAAGAAGGGAGGTGAGATTTTACTGGGGAGAATATGTTGGAAGATGCAATGAAAGAGACCATATGGATGTGTGTGTGCAAGTGAGAAATGTGTATTTTACACACACTTGCCATATTTGACTTTACATTTGAGACTCCCTCCTCTGTCCCCAGTTTCTATAAACTCATAGCACTGTGTTATGCCATCCCATTCACTCCAGATCTGACAGGGTAAATGCAGGTGATGGGCCCAAATGCTCAGCATTTGCTGGTCACTGGAACAAACTGGGCCTAAATAAAACCTTTCATGCTGGCTAGGAGCCTGTGCCTTTTTTTCAGGCTGCAGCTTTGCCTGAAGCAGGTGAAACCCAAGAGATCATTTAAGCAAGTGCAGGGTGATGATGATCCAGCACCTTTCATGGGTCATGGCCCATCTTCTGGACAAAGCTGGTCAACTTGTCCATCTGCTCCTTCTCCTGTGGGCTTTGGAGGGTCCATCTCCCCTAGAACCTCCACCTTCTTCTGACCATTGAGATGCCTCTTATCAGTAACACCTGAGCCCCCCTAAGGCCACTTGCCATTGCACCCACGACATGAAACATCTCCCAGGGCTGCTCCCAGGACAGCAGGTTTGGGGTTTTGGCTTGCCCAGCTCCTGGTGTTGCTGTAGCTCTCCCGTGACTGCATTTTGCAGTGCATGTGCTTGTCTTTTCTGTTGGCAGCACATGATATTATTTGCCTGGTGCTCTTCTGTGGTTTGAGCATGGGGTAGTGGCTGACTGGGCACATTTTCTCACCTGTGGCATGTTATTTGGACCAGTTCTCCTTAACACCGATGCCTCTGCAGAGGCTAACAAGGGGGAAAGTATCTGTGCCTGCACTTCCCTCACACTCTGCTTCAGCTCAGCCAGTTAGACCGAGGCATGATCCAAAATGCATGACTGATTATTTAATTTTCATTGTAGGGACTGGGACCTTGGAAATGTCCGGGGTTTCCTTTAACATTTGCAATTCACATTCATTAGGATGTTTTCTCAATGGCACTCTCGGAGTTTGGCTTTATACAGCCAGAGAAAGGTGGCCTTCCTTACACAGGCTTTTGCCACAAAAGTCTTCTCTAACCTTCATTTTTAGCATTTTACTGTGAAGTTCCAGTATGCTTTGCAGCCGAGGTTAGTGCAATCCAGCAGTGCTAACTTCTCTCACTGTTTTGGTATTACTGCCATCCCAAATTTACATTTCTAAATAATTGAGCTCAGCAGTGTTGCTTCTTTTAGAGCAGTTGGAGCTCCCAGGCGTGAACTCTCTGTGTTTCCAAATGTCATCTATGTAAAGTTCAGTACCTCCTCAACAATCAAATATGTTCCTGTGTTTTCCTGTAAAATGCCTCAGGGAATGAATTGCAACCAAAATGTCAGTCTGAGGAAGAAGTGTCTCCCAAAGAGTGAACAGAGCGTGTAGAAAGATGGACTTTGTTTCTCTAGGGGCACATGCCAGACATCAGACAATGTATATAAAGCTATTTGCTACCTGTCAGCTCCCTAGAAATCTTTCTTTTGAAGCTAGTAAAGGCTGCTTTATTTTATTACAGATTTCTTTCTTTTTTCTTTCACTCATACATAAATAGAACATTCTAGCTTCTTAACATATCTCCCTAAGACAACTGTATCCATGCCTTATCCTCTGCCTGTAAAGACAACTTATCCTCTGCCTGTTTCTCTGCCTGCCTGTGGTAATCTGAATTTCTCGTCCATATAAACACATTAGGCAGACAAATGGAGGCTTCCAAGCGAAGTTTCCATAAGCTCAATGTAGAAATCTGTGGCTGGAGAGAGATAAAATTAGTAATGTCTCTACTGAGGGAAAATTGAGGGCCATGCCTCTGCTTGCTGATGGCTGATTGCCAACTAGCGCTGTGTGGCTTCAGATTAGCCAAATCCCATAATACCTTTTGACAAGGCAAGAGGCAAAATACATGATGGAGGGCAAGGAGGAAGCTGGGAAGTTGGCTTAGAAGCCATATCATGGAGTGAAAGACACAAACAAATGGGAAAAGGGAGAGAAAAACATGGGAAAAATATCACAGAGAGGTGTCAGAAACAGGGTACGCTCTTTGGGATGTCCCCAGGAGCAGCAACAAAGAGATGGACTATTGCAGGGGGACAGTGCAAGGGCATGGACCACAAATTCCCAGTGGGTTTGCCTCTTGTGGAAGACTTATTTCAGTGATGGTGGACCTCTGTTTCCATTGCCTCATTGCCTCTACCTGGGCTCAAAGCCCAAAAGCAAGCAATGTGCCTGCTGCTTTTACGCAAACTATTTCTGAAACCCTGGAAGGGTTTCCTGAGTACTACCAGTGCTCCTCAGACTCGTCTCCCCTGCTGTGGGCACCTGCTTGACATCTGGAAAAGGTTCTGAAAATGATGGTAGTTTTTTTCATTCAGAAGGTTTATAATATGTTTGTCACCTTTTCATACTGCCTTATCTCACTTCAGTGCTGCTGTAGTGTCCATAGCTTGCCCCTTTGTCCAAGTCAGCTGAAAGCTATTAGAATTGTCAAGCAATTACTGTTAAGTACAAAGTAACGTAACAAAGCTGCTTTCCCACTGCCATCTTTGTCAGTTTTGCTGACATTTGCAGCTAATGGGGACAGAACAACAGAAGGTCTAAATCAGTTGTCTTCCATATTTTCAAAGTTTAAAATATAGGAGGGCTATTAACTGCCCCTTTGTGCCACTTTAATGATTATTTTACTTTATTTCACTTTATTTCATCCTATTTCATTTTATTTTATTAGCAAGCACTCCAAATGGCTCACTCTAGGCCAGCGGCTGCGGTTAAGGCTTGCCTTACTGCTGAGCTCCTGCCAATTGGCCCCCTGCAAGGCAAACCTCTGCCCTTGGCTTGCTTGCTGAAGTGTTTCAGAAAGGTCCCAATCTTGGGAATAACCTCAATGCTTTCAGGACAGTATTCGATAGACTAGTTTTGCCCATGGCTCTCCAGCTGGAATACAGGAGCAGCAGGGCTGGTACAAACGCTGGGGTGAATGCTTGTGGGGCAGCAAGTGCAGTGGGGTGGCTCTGACGAGTTAAGTCTCACTGATACTTCTAGTAGATTTTTGTCGTGGTTCCTAGGGGGTAAAGGAGGCAGGAGAAGTTCCCCGTGTTTCAGAAAACATGAGGACCAAGAAGGGGGACTCCACAACTAGCTGAACTGGCAGCTGGCAAGGCACAGGGCAGGTCCTGGTGGTGTGCCCGGGAGCAGCGCTGCTCCGAGTCACTGCCAGGGACTGTTTGTGTAAGTTGCAGTTTGAAGCTGGCTGAGGGAAGCTGGAGGCAAAGCTCTTTTGTTCAGATGTTGGCTCAAGGTCTGCTTAGACCAGAGCTGAGGAAAGAGCTTTAACCCCTCTATCAGCCAGCACCTAGAGCCAAGAGGAATCACCAGTGTTCTTCTGGGCTATGAAGCAGGGGGAAGGTGGGCTCTGTGGCCCTAAGGGAGCTGTTAATTCTCATGGGTGCTCATTGGAACTGCTCTTGCTAGAAATCCAGAGGATAGGTTGTGTTGTGCTTTAAGGGCGTGTTATTATTGAAACCTGAAGAGCAGTGCCTCTTGTTTGTCAGAAGCACTGCTCCTCAGGGATAACTCAGCTTGGCACCCCTTGGGACTTTTTCACATGAACATTAAGCACATAGTTTAGGACTTCCTCACCTCCCAACCTTTCCTCTCATCAACACAGTTTGCTATAGGGAGCAGCTGCTTATGTCCCCCAGCCAGCAAAGGACAGTTGGAGGTGAGTTCTGTTACAGTTTCAGATTATAATTGATCTTTAAAGTGCACATTTAATGCTGCTAACCCACTTCAAAGAGAAGCAGTACCTTTCAAGCATCCTCCTCCATAACATCTGACAGCTTTCCTGCACTGTTATTTCCCCTGAAGATTTGTTCCACAGCCTCATAGATGTGCTGAGCATCTTAACCCTCCTGGAATTTCAGGGTCTCCCATCTCAAAAAATCAGCTGCCTGATTTCAACAGCCTGACCTGTTGGCTTGTCTCTGTACTCTGCTTTGATGGATCTGCTCAGCTTGTTCCTGATGGCTTGGATACAGTTGTTCTTCCTGATATTAGGAGCTGGCCAGTATGGGAGCACAGGACAGCTGTGGGCACTGTGGCCGTGAAGGAGCAAACAAAGACTTTTCTGTTTTGGAGGCTGCCAGGCTGTCAGTCTTCAGGCAGGGAAAGGATCACTTGCTGTTCCCTGCCCCTCCCATTCCTTAAATGAATACAATACTCCATTTTAAACCTGCAAAACTTACCTTTCACATTACAACTGAGCATCTGGGAACTTAAAACGGACTCTGCTAGCAAATACAAAGAAGCAGCTTGATTAGTTTTATCACAGCAAAAGTGGGTTAATCACTAAAACTGTTTCTTCTGCTGCCATGGTTCAGATAAATGGGTTTAGCACAGCAAGCAGCCGAGGGCACGCGTTAGTAACTCCTTCTGCAGCAGAGGAGGAGAGTGCTCAGCCGATCAGCCCTCCGAGGCACCAGCCCGCTGCCTGTGAAGATGGTGGCAGACTTCCTGCTGACTTCAGTGGAGCTGAGATTGTGCTGCAGATAAATATATCTGCTTCCAACGGGTACAAGAGACAGATCAAACATGAGTGAGCTTTTCTTGTATCTAGTATGAGCTTTTTCCTCTATTTCCTCCATGGATTTCCACAGCATTAAAGTTTCATTAAAAAGAAAGTGATTTAAAAATTGCATTTACCTAGAGCCTCTGACCATATGCAGCCATATTGCCACATAAAATGCATATGTATTCTCACCTCCTATTGGGATAAAAGCTATCTGGGGTTCAGTTGTGGTATCTATAGCACCTGGGCACAGCAATATCCACACTGCCTCTACTGTGTGAGCCCTAGATCAAAAGAAACAGCAACTGGTAGCCAGCGCCAGCTGACTGTTTGCAGCCTAGAGCCAAAGATAATTCAGGATAATTTTGTTATTCTGGATGCAGGACTTGGAATATGTTTAATGAGTGGCTGTAGTCTGCATTTTTTCACACAGCAGTTGGAGCAGGGAATGTGAAGCCAAGGAGAGAAATGGGCATCACCTCCCAGGCAGGAGGCAAAATGCATAAAGGTTTAGTGTAATCACTGGAGTCTAGAGTTTGGCAAAAACTTTAGGGGGGAAATTTTGACATAAAAAACATGAGCTTTCTTTCATGTCCAAGCTGTTGTTGGCATTAGGTAAAGCTGTTGGTAAATTATTGGTAACCAAATTTTGGAAGTATTGTATTCAGTTAGCATGTTGCTACAAACTCTTCAAAAGCAGTTCCATGGGATAGAGAGAAAATGTAAGATAGATTTCCACTTCCTGAGTGAACAACTACAAAAACTCCTCCAGAACAAATACTTGCATAGAAGGATAAAGGATTTGATTTCTGACATTTCTTGTGCAGTATTGGCATTCACTCCTGCACAGCAGACTCACTATTCATGTGCCTTATAAACACAGCAGAAACTCATCATGTTTTGGTGTTTATTGGCTTTGGTACTGGCTTTTTGCTGTTATGTTATTTATCCATTGTTCTGGCAAACTCTCACCTAAAACCCATTAAAATGCAAGAAATTATTAAGCTCTGATTCTCATCTCCTGTCAGTTCACCACTGAGACATCCACCACCACCCCTTTCCCACAGCATGCTGCTCACTTGAGAGGCTTTCCAACTAACCCTGGGGATCTCACCAAATCTGCACGGATGGCTGTCAGACAGCCATACCATCCTCCCCTTCTTCACAGAACGCAGATCTCTAAATAAACAGAATCTTTACTTATTGACTGTAGCAGACAAGCCATTTCAGGTGCATGTAGAAGAGAAAAGCCATTTGGTGGGTTTTCACTTCAGCAAAAAGCTCTCACACCAGCTGCAACCCTCAGCTCTGCTCCCAAGCCCTGCACAACTCTTCCCTTACCTCCTCCTCGTACAGTGCCAGTGCTGAGCAGGGAGATCCTCTGTAAATCTGCTGTCAGAGCAGTTCTCCAGGCTGGTGGGAACAGACAGATGGTTGCTCTGAGATATTTCCAAAAGAGGGAAAAAACAGGAGCCTCTCAATCCACTGCAGGTCCCTTGTTCTGGCTGCATTGGGAAGGCAACATGCTTAAATGAACCAGGGAAAGCAAGTGAAGTAAAGGGAACAGTTAGGTTAAAGTAGGTCTTAAATCAGAGTCCTCAAGGCAAATTTTTGCGTAATTTAAGTTTCCATTCTCTTCCCCAATTGCTCAGCTGTTGCCCAATTTATGAGGGGAGCAGACCCAAGCAAATGAGAATCAGAAAAGTCTTAGAAATTTTTCTAGGAATCAGAGTTTCTCTTTCAGCCATGGCATTCAGATTTCTTATTTCTTCATTTGCCGTTTGGTTGAAAGGAGTAAGTGTGTCCCAGCAACAGGCACTGAAAAGGGAAGGCCTTGTCTCTGTGCTCGAATTGTGCAGTGTTTATTGCAGGAATGCTGGTTACACTGTCTCTGTGCTCGAATTGTGCAGTGTTTATTGCAGGAATGCTGGTTACACTGTCTCTGTGCTCGAATTGTGCAGTGTTTATTGCAGGAATGCTGGTTACACTGTCTCTGTGCTCGAATTGTGCAGTGTTTATTGCAGGAATGCTGGTTACACTGTCTCTGTGCTCGAATTGTGCAGTGTTTATTGCAGGAATGCTGGTTACACTGTTAGATGCCCGAATTGTGCAGTGTTTATTGCAGGAATGCTGGTTACACTGTTAGATGCCCGAATTGTGCAGTGTTTATTGCAGGAATGCTGGTTACACTGTTAGATGCCCGGGGGTCTCTCAGAGCTGCTCTCACTTAGGGTTGGCGTTGCTGCTTCGTGGTGGGGCACCTCTACCCTGTCCACACTGCTGCTGCTTTCCTCTTCTCAGTGCTGTGGCTTTTCCATGAATTCAAGTCTCCCCAGGTTTGTCTCTTTCCAGCGTTTTCCCTGGCCTCAGGTTAACCCCTGCACTGCCAGGATCCCTAGATTGCTGATGAAGGAGGAGCTTTAAAGACTCCATGTCCCTACTGAGTGCTTTGCCTTCCAGTAAGTCTCAACTAATTTGAAGTGGATATGGAGCTATTATAGCCCAGAAAAAAGGTTGTTAGTGGGGAAGGGAAGTTGAAGAACAAAATATCAAACCACTGTGCCTTTCTAGCCCTGGGAAATACAGAGATGTCTCAACTCTTTGGGAACGGTATTATGTCACTGACAAAGGCTATTTGAGCTTCTCTTTCTCATTTTTTAATGATATTAAATAGCATTCACTCTCTCTCCTCGAGGCACATTCTGGATAATTTGTATCTCACTGTAAACCAAAAGCATTTCCACTAATCTCAGCAGACTGACTCAGTGGAAAGTAGGATTTTTGACCAGATAATTAGGGCATGAAAAATAGGGTGGTCGTCAGGCTTCAAAATTTTTCTCCAATATATTTGACATAATCTCTGCAAAGGTGAACAGCAGCAAAAGAGCCTGCTTTAATAATTAACTCAACCCTCCCCTATGTAAAAACTATGCTGATATCTAAATTAAACAACCAAAAGTCACTCTTAGTGTGGCTACTTTGTTACACTGATATTTGTGTTGATAAAATCATGGTCAATTTCAACACCTTGTAATGCTCCTCACTGGCAGAGATTTGATGGTGCCTTTTTATAACTGACAATACAAAACATCAGACTGCTCAGTTTTTAGTCATGTTACCATTTGAAAGCAGTCTTATGCATCAACACTGTCACCCATATCCTTCTTATCCCAGTCCTATCACCATCAGCTGTATCACCCAAATTTAAGCCAGCTGATAGGGGAAGAAAATAGAATCTGAAGTTTATCGAGTGCCCACATATTTCATTAAATGAGGGGAGAAGACAAATGCTATTAAGGACCTCAGCTTGCTGTGCAGGGTGAAGGGAAGGCTGGGATGGTGATGACCTTTCCTAGATCTAGGAGGGTCCATGCTGGAACTCTGAATGTACATGAACCCACGGGAACAACATGTCTGTGGTTTCATTGATCAAGCTTTGATATCTCTGTGCATGGCTTTCTTCCCATCCCATTTAACATTTTAGCTGAGAAGGCGTCCTCCCAATGTGGGCTACAATCTCTATTATTTCCACAGATCACTGATGGGACCATGAACAAGTGAGTGTGTTCATCTGGGTTTCTGCTCCTCCGCTTTCCTCCCCTGTCAGCAGTAACAACTCTTTCCTCCTTTTCTTACCCCAGAGAAGCATAAACACCATGAACATTGTGAGCAACCCTCACTCACCGCTTCTGTCCACTCCATCCCAAATGTATTTCTATGCTTACAAGAGAAATACTCCAAATACTCCTCCAGTGCAGGTCCCCTCCTACAAGATAAAGTATCTGAACAAGCGTGTGCATCCTTGCACAGACCATGTTGCCCAAGCAGGTACATGTGTTTGCTTTGGGCCCTTGGGGACCTATCCTTTACAGAGCAAGTGCATTTTATATGATGCTTACACGTCAGCACTTCACACTTCCTCCCCCCCACCATTAGTTAGCTTGGGTTGGTAATTCACCACTGCTTTGACATCTGGCATTCCAATCAAAGGAGGATCTCACTTACCGAGGCTGCAAGGCAAGCACATCTGTGTTTTGCTACAGCTTTGTCACCTCATCCTGTTTCACAGCAGAAAGTTCATTGCTGCCCCTGTGACAAGGCTCTTCTGCTACCGAGGGGATGGTTTCCCATTAGGATTGCTCCGGCAGCAAAGCCTGGCCAAGGAGTTTGTCTGAGTTCAAGCCCACACCTACACCCTATTGCTTCACCTATTGCTTCACGTGCTTCACCCTATTCAGGTGTGTTAAAACTTAACTTTATCCTGTGATTATGCCCTAAAATTTTTTTTAAGTGGATTTACTTCTGGGAAACTGTAATGTAGCATGTCACAGAGATTCAA
This sequence comes from Tichodroma muraria, assembly GCA_013390105.1. Classification (NCBI taxonomy): domain Eukaryota; kingdom Metazoa; phylum Chordata; class Aves; order Passeriformes; family Sittidae; genus Tichodroma; species Tichodroma muraria. Next base: position 88,301 of record WAAG01030426.1, read on the forward strand.
ATAAATACTCTTGCCAAGAAAGTAAGAGTTCCTCTTACACTATGCTATAAAATACTAATGCACACTCGGTGAAGCCTGGAATGAAAAAATAATTACCACCACCAGCACCACAAAAAACAACAACAGCAAAAAAAAAAAAAAAAATTTGATGTCATTTTGTATGTTTTGGATAGAAGAGAGGCTGATCAAACTTCTATTAAATTAGAGTTTACTCCTATGTTGCTACTAAATTAGGATTTATTCCCATGCTTCCTACTCTACAATAAAGTATATTTATTTCCAGACCAGAATGTGCACATAGGAACTTACCTGCCAAGCACAGAATGAATGAGAGGGATATAAGAGGATCTAAGAAGGACTCAGCTCAATTTTTCCCACTGTGCCTGTTCATAATTGCATTCAGTGGCACTAAGTCGCAAGACACAGCTGTCCATCAGCACTTCCACACCTGTCCCAGGAGCTGTGTGGTCAATGCCCCCAAACAAGACAAATCCTTCACAGAAGTACAAGAAAGTCAGTGTGGGAATGAGGGCACATGTGAAGCGGTTCTGTATCTGAAATGTGATTCATTGAGATCTGTCATCTCTTTTGTTGGAAATAATTCTTTCAGCAATAGCTGCTCTATCATACTGTAAAAAAAACAAACAAAAAAACCCCCCAACAAACTAACAAAAAACAAAACCTTGAAATTATATCAGAAAAACAAAGCTAAAAAAATTTTAAATTCCCACCATTGCCAGTCTCCCTGGGGATCTAGCTGATTTTATTTCTTTCATCTTCCCAACCATGCTATGTATTATTTCAGTCAATTTGATGTTGAGAAGTGTGGTATTCCTACTACAGGGTAGGAACAGGCTCATATGTTTTCTTTATAATTGTCAGTTGTCACTCTGTGGTTTTGCTGCTTTTCATATTATCTGCTGCTCATGCTCTGGATTTCTTTCCCTCTTTTTGTTCCCAAATGCTGCAAGTACAAACCAGGTATCTGTAAATTTACAGCCATTCCTTCATCTACAGAGCAGGCACCAACACATCTCTGGGATCTGTCTGCAAGCATCCAAGGAAAAATCAATTCCAGACATACTGTATCAATTTCAGCACTACGTAGGAACTGGTGGAGTTTAAATCTCTTAGCTTTGTATGTCTTGAATCAGCTCTAACTTTCTCTTGCATAGATACAAAGGAAGAATAATATTCCTAACTTTGAGGGAGTTTAATTCAAGGGTACATCTGTCTAAAGAAACTAAATAAATGCACTTCTCTCAATTCATACATTTTCTGAGGAAGGGGGAAGATGCAATCACTTGATTTTGATACATCTCATGACCATCAGCTAATTTTACCTAGTCCCACATTCTCTTAAGGAATCACAATGGAGTAAAAGCTTAATCTTGTTCTCATTCAAGTCAATAAAAAATTCTCATTGGTTTAAATTAGAGCATGAGTGATCCTAAAATATGAGTCAGAATTGCACAACCCAATTTTCATTGGGCTAGGTTTAAAGAATCTCTCTTAAACCATACACTCACTCAAGTTCCTTGTGTATAAAAATACTGATTTACCAAATGAGGCACCAAACTCTGAGTCACATGTTCCTTAACTGAACTCCCACTGCAGTACTGTAAATATTACCTAGGGAGTTAATTTGTTCTTTCACCCCTATAGCACCATCACTTTTTTCCTTCCCTAAGTCTTCTCCTCTGCAAGCCCCTACAAATTGCCCTGTGCCTTTATAGAAATAGCAAAAGCAATAAATTTTTGTTTCCCTCTAAAAACATTATGAAACTGCTTAATTATTAAAATGTCTGTGTTGTTTCACTGGAGGGAAAAAGTCAAGCTCTGCATGTTCTAATTGTTTATTTTCTTCTATTTTCTTCTCAGTTTCCTTGGCATAGGTTTTTTTTTTTTTTTTTTTTTTGTATAAAAGCTTAAGCAAACATTTCTTCAGACTCAACATTTGAAAAGTTCCTGGTGAATTAAACCAGTTGAGACTCACCAACCTGAATCTTTCAATGCATACATGACAAGGGGAGTTGATTTCATTTTATGGTAAGGTCTACAAATCTCTGGAGGTGAAGAATACAGTTGGTCTTTTAAACCCCAAGAGTTACAGCGAAAAACCTTCTTGAATCTGTAGCTGAGCTACAGGCAGTGTATTGCAGAAGGCATTTTCTAGTCAAGACGTAGCTGATTCTGTAATAAACTCTAGTTCACGAGAGCTTTGTGGCTGCCAGGCCACATGGGGCATTCAGCACAGCAGCAGCTGTGCAGAGAGGCTGTGCAGGCAGGGCTGCCTCCCTGCCTTGCCACAAGCACTCCACACAGCACCGATGCAGGACATGGCGCGTCTTTCTCTGGAGAAGCAGCCTCCTGTCAAAGAGCTCAGGCTCCACCTCTTGCCCCAGATCACTCCTGCCCATGATCATCTCCTGCAGCAGCTGCAGGCAGGAGAGAGTTCTTACTTCCCTCTCTTGATGAAAATTGTCATCACTAAGGTTTAAGCTCCCTTTCTCTTCGACTTCTCAAAGCCCCTCAGGCTCTGCTCCAGCAGATGGGCAGCACAAACACGGTGATTCCAGCATATCTGAAGCCAGCATATGCAGGGGATTTGAGTGTGCTTCATGGCTCCGGTCCAGGTGTCAGCCAGTCTGCGAGGGGTTCCAGGCACAAACGAGTTCAGGACAAATGGCCAGTCTTTTTCCAGCCTGGAGAAAGTCGGCTTTGTGAAACATGCCCAGTGAAACCTGGACATATGGTAGCTTTAGCTGCAGAGGACTTCATGTGCATAATCCGCCTTCCCGCACTTCTGTTGGTGACAGCTGGGAGGTCACTACAATTATCCCGAATTTGGATGCTGAGTGGCACTGAGCACTTGTCTGTTTAGGGGAAGAGAGAAAATCTGTTTGCAAACGGCTTGTAGCTTAATGTCTTCAAAGCGTGTCTGCCCCTTCCTGCTTATAGGGACTGTGCACTGGGAGATCAGGAAGAGGATTAATGAAGTGGATACTCATCCACTCGAGGTTTTGTTAAAGCTGAGTCAGTAAACCCGATTAGTCGTCGGGTTGTCCAGGCAGGATTAATTTGGGATTGGAAATAGGCTGGTAAAGAAATGCTGGGTGTGCTTCTCATCCTCCTCCTCCTCCTCTGTCAGTGCTGTGAGAAGGTTTTGTGTATGTGGGATGTGGTGTGATCAAGTGGCTAGTCCATGAGGGACGTTCTCAGCAGCAAGTGGAATGAGATATGTTACTCTCTAAGATGCAAGGAGAAATAGAAGGGAGGTCACTTTGTTCTCTCTTTGCAATGTTTACCTGCTATTTTATCAGAACTGCAGAACCCTTCTCTATTAAAAAATTATCTATACTCTAAGAGTCTTGATGAAGCTGGGAAATTTTTAATCAGAGAGAGATACTCTTAAGGGGTTATACAGTTTCTCAAATTTTTTCATGAGAGCTAAGTCCAGTTCAGTTATTTATGAAGTAACACCCAAAAGGTACTAAAAGAAGCCCAGAAGGATCCGAATCTAAGGCCAAGAAGAGAGCAGAATTGTCCTGATCCTCCATACTAGAGAGAGAGCACATCATCCTGTGTGCACTACTCAGGTTATAGCAATGCAAATATTGCAGGATTAAGAATATTTTGGGATGGTGGCAATCAGAGTGGGATGTGCACAGTGCACACTTCCAAGTATGTTCCTCAAAACCACATTTTTGTGTCAGTCCTTCCCTTGGAGGGCAGTAGGCTGGAGGACCTAAGGGGACAGACACTACACGTCAGAAACACCGTGGTGTTTCACAAGCAGCTCCCAGCGTGGCAATTTGTAGAAGGACCTCCTGTACCCAGGACTTTCTCCAAATAACAACTGGACTTTCCAGGAAAGTACACACAAAAGCATCATGTCATGACTTCTGTGAGAGAACACAGCACTCTCTGCTTCAGAATTTGTCCTTAAAATGTACAGTGCCTTCAAACAAAGAGAACTGGGGCTTCATGCCTGTGTTTAACTCTGCTCCTACGCATAGTTGCTGAATGTCCTTCAGAGTGGATACCATTACCTGCTCTCAGCTGTGCAGGCCTACTGTGCAAGCAAGGAACTGTAACACGGAGCAGCAGGATGGCATAGGGAGGAGGAGTTTTTAATTTTAGACTTGTTCATGACCCATACAGCTAATTTAAATGATTTGTATAATTGTGTTTAGACAGAACGTGTTGATGTTTTGCTATCTTAAACCCAGAGGGGATTTTTTAGGTTATCTAATGCACTATTTCAATGCTTTCAATACTAGTTCTTGAATGAACTCTCTGATCATAGAATCATCAAATGGTTTGGGTTGAAAGAAACCTTAAAAAACATCTGTTTCCAAACCCTCCACCTTCTACTAGACCAGGCAGCTCAGAGCCCCGTCCAACCTGGCCTTGAATACTTCTAGGGATGGGGCATCCATCCTTTTCTGGGCAACCTGTTCCAGTGCCTCACCACCCTCACAGCAAAGAATTTCTTCCTTGTATCTAATCTAAACCTGTGTTCTTTTGGCTTCCATTCATTATCCCAGAGTAAATATAATGACTCCCAGAGTACTATGCAAAATCAGAAGAATTCCCTTCAAACCATTTACCATCATCTGTCAAACAGAGGTATTTCCCATAAAATCTAAAGAGGTACAAAACTGTAAAGAACAGATTTATTGTGAGTTATTGTTCGTACCTGGGAGGAGAAGAGACTTTCTGGGTTAGCACAAAGCTTTAGAAAACAGAGGCCTGAAACACAGCTCTCTGCTCTGATGTCCTCCTGCAACAGCCCCTGGAGGAAAGTATCATTTATGAAGCATTGAGCTTGCAAGTTAAATGAGCCATGTTGTGTGATCTGTGCACTCAAGAATGGGCTCACTTCTTACATGATATGTGTGACGCCCCAGGCTGCTCTTAGAGAAGCAAGTGACACTCCTGGACCAAGATGATTCAGTGTTTCTGCTTTCCAGGTCTTGCTATCAGGTGCAGATATTAAAAGATGGAAGAGGCACAGGATACAATGTTTATTGTGCACTGCAGTGAATCTCTTCCCAGTCACACAGCCAAGCTTGAAGCTAAATTCAAATGAAAACAATTCATTTCAATGAAGATAAATAAAAGTTTGCAAAAGATAATATTTCCCAGAGAGTGCAGCTGAGACAGATGATTTCCTCATCATCTTTGGAAGGAGAAGGTCACTTGGGAAGAGGTGAGTGAAAATTAGTCAAGAGTGCCTGTCCAACAGCCCTTCACAGGGAGCTGGATCAGATTCAGCTTTGGTAGATGAAAAATAGCAAGAGATGGGCATTCTGTCAGCTGCCCTTTCTCCCTCTCGGCCATCAGGGGATTCTCTGGTACCAAGCTTAAGCCTTTCTCCTAAGAAAAATTATCAGGTAGAAAACCCTATGGACTCCTCCAAATACCTTAATTCCTTCAGTGCACAAGGTACTGTCACTGAGGGTGACAAGATGACTCCACCCCTGGAGAACTGACAGGGCTAAGCCCATGCTGTTTTCTGCCAGCTTGTGACCCACTCTGCTCTCTCATCACATGCACCAGTCAATGCCCACGCCAAAGCGGACAAATGCCTCTCACTCACTAGCTGGGAAGTACAGGGACACCTTTTCCTGTTGTCTGGACCATAAAGCACCAGGAAATGTGCCAAGGATGACCTGATCTCCTGGTGCTTTTTCCAGCAGTGCCATATGAAACCCTCCAAGAGGTGGAAGGTAAGAACGACCTCTTGAAACTGCTGCCTGTTTTTGGAAGAGTGGTGCCCAGGGCTGGCTGGCAGCTGATGGAAATGGGCATGAGTGGTACAGATCCCAGCAGAAGGTGCTGCAGGGAAGGATAATATTCCCAGGGATTGGTTTGAAGAGCAAGGTGGCCACGTGTGCATTAAGGAGGTGTGAAGTGGGAGAAATCTTTAAATTATCAAGGCATTTCCCCTTGAACAGAAGTTCCTCATTAAGCAGAGGAAATGGAGATGGAATTTGGGATGAGTTTTGAAACCATTCTTATCCACAATAATGCAACAATAACTGATAACCCTATTACTTGTGCTTCCCCCCATGGTGATCTTACTTGGCACACTGACTTTTTGGAACCTTGTGTCCAACATTATCTAAATAGTGTTTAGGGCTCTGAACACATTTGGTTGTTGCATCAGTCCCCAGCTACTTTAAACTAGTATTAATTCAAGACCAG
>WAAG01030429.1:1188-27855 GCA_013390105.1 Tichodroma muraria
AATAGGGCATACTAATGTGCCAACAGATGCTGAGCTGGGAGCACATCCTGGACCCCTGAATCTCCTTGGATCTGAGAGATCCATACACATTTGTGATGTACAAATTCACCTGGGGCACAGAGAACGTGGCTTGAGCTGAATGTTGCTGTGTGCTGCCATCCATACTGTAACTGCAGGAATGGACTCTATAAATAGCCCAACCCAGTTACCTTTTTCAGAACTTCGGGGATGGCTAATCCCCAAAATAGATGAATTGCGTAACTCTGTTCTCTAAACATCCTCATTCACTCTGCAAATTGGGCTCTTTGCACACCACTTTTAAAATTTGTGCATCCCTCTGGGTTACCCTCAGCACTTGCTGGAGCAGCTGCTGGGTTGACACCAACTCAAAGGAGCAAATGCAAATTTCCAGCGTCTGAGGATTTGGGCCTTGGTTGCAGATATTTATGAAAGAACATTTAAAAAAGAACAGCAGGTCTGAAATATCAGACTATAACACTGGCTCTAAAGTGCAGCTGGGTAGGGTCAAAAAGGCATATTTTTGATGCACTAGGCTGGATGCACATGGTTGAGTTATACTAGGGGGAGCAAGTATTCAAACAGAGTGGTGCACATTGGCAAGGCTGGCCTTGAACCTAGGGTTGCATGAGAAGCCAGAGAAGTGTTTTTACCTCTGGAAACCATTAATATTTAGTAAGCATCATATACTTAAAAGGAAGATTTCATTCTGGAGCTCTGAAATCTGTCCTTAAAGGAGCCACTGGACTCGGAATATGCAGAGTAAAAAAGATGTTCTTGGATCAAATTCTAACTCTCTAAAACTCTTAGGGCCTTCTACAGTGGAGCAGCTCCGAGTTGGAAGTACTTGCAAAGAGAATACCCCAGGAGTCCTTAATGTTTGCAAATGTGTGTCCAGTCTCTGCCTTCTCAGGCTGAGCAACCATGGTGGCCCAGCACCCTGATTAATGTAAAGAGAGGACAGTGCCTTGGAACGGACAGATCTGTGGACATGCTCAAATATGACCTCATCCCACTGAGGACATGCCTAGAGAACGGGATCCTTCTGGCAAGCGTGCCCCGCCGCTGCGTTATCACTAATGCCACAGCGGGTCTCTCGCTCGTGGCAATTCTCATCAAACAAAGCCAGGAAAAGCTCACAAATCTCAAAGCTGAAATCTACCTGCAGTAATAGGAAATATCACCCAAGGGTCCCTGCGTCATTCTTTTGAGTGGAGATACTTTTCCATGGCATCATGGTGTGGAGACCAAAAGCTGAGCTGCTTTGGCGTGGGAAGCAGCATTCCAGCCATGGGGCTGCCAGTCCATTGCTGCTCTGTCATGGAACGTGCACTATGTTTTGGCACAAGGGATCTGACACCTGCAAGAGGCACAGATTTCCCACTCTGCCAGGCCTGCAACTTCATCTTGCCTTCCCTGTATTGATCACAGAGGAGTTACGCAAAATTTTCAGGCTGTGTTTTCAAGCTTCTTGGGTGTTACTAGGTTTTCACTTAATGTGTGTCTATGTTTTGTGCTCTCCAGACACACTTACTTTCTTTCCAGCAGCCTTCACTCTGCTGGGGTTCTCTCTGGGGATTTTATTCCTAATTTATAACCAGCCCTATGGCACACTACATACCATATTTCCGAAGAAATATGAATAGTTATTGTTCTGCTTGCTTTAGAACTCTGTTCCTTTGAAGCATGATGCAAAAGCTCTCTGCAAAACTATGAACACTGCTTGGAATGATTGTCATTTTTTGGATTTCTGGAGAGTCTCACACTGACAGCTGTTATTTCTGCTGCCAATCCCACCTCCGTGTAATAAAACACTTCTTTGTATTATCTCACTGCACAAGTATGATAAATACTTTGTTACGGGCATTTACTTACATCCTAGTCCTCCCGTGATGGTGAGACACAGGTGTTAGCTCAGCTTCTGTCCCTGCATTGTAAATAGCATTAGACTAACTAGGTGATGATATCACATCAATATTTTGCATTTCCAAATGTGAGAAATATCTCACATTTTTATTTTTTTGAGTACAGACTATGAGAAAATGCAAAGGGCGTTTCAAATTTGTCAGTGTTCAGCAGGGACCACAGTCCATGTAACATCTTTAGAAGAGGAGGCTATCAACTATCTCATGTTTCACAAAAACACTTAACTACTCAGATGTCCTGTAGCACAAGTGCCTGCTCAAAGCAGGGTCCACAATTAATTCAGACCCAGCATGCTTTATTCAGTTGGGTATTGAAAATCTGCGAAGAAAAAGATCCTGGAAGCCCTCTGGGCAACCTGTTTAATTATCTTAGAGGGAAATATTTTTTCCCTTAGTCAGAATCTCTCATATTTCAAGCTGCAGTGCTCTTTCTTGCCAGTCCTTGCCCAGCCATTACTATTGCAAGGTTAATATTGCAATTATTATTGCAAGGTCTTGCACAAGTCCAGCCCAAGACTGAAGATGTTTGACCTGCAGTTTCTGGGCTCATCCTTCTTGAAGCAAAGGGAAAAATACATGTGAAAGATATGCAAACAACTCAGATTACAGTTTACACTGTGTCTCTGAAGTAATTGTTTCGGGTTTTTTTAAGGATTCTAGGCTAAGGTAGTTATAGAGCAGCTTCCAATGAAAAATAAAAAGCGCGGGGGAAAATAAAGCAAATATGTTTGAGGATATATAGAGTGAGTTTAATTGAAAATAATAAAGTTTTAGCTGTACAAAGGAAACTGAACTAGGCATTTCACAAATGTCACTTAATTATAAGCCAAGTGATGCAGTGACTAGGGAAAGAAATAAGTTGTGTAAGGTAGGGAGAGGATCTTCAGTACTTACTTTTGTTTACACTAAACAAAACATTGAATAAAAATAGCCTCTGTTCCAGGGAAGAGTCAGGCTGTATCACTCTTTGAAAAAGGTTCTTCGGGTGATCTGGTGTATTATACAACACTAAGATTTATTTAGGTACATTGGTTGGCTGAATAATTAAAATAGAAACCACTGCAAGAGTAACAAAAAAAACAAAGTTCCTGCCTCACTCATCTCTCAGAATTATTTGAACATGCTAAAAAGTAGTAGATAGAGAAGGATCTTGAGTATGACCTGATTTAGAAATTTCTGTATTCTTAAGAATATCACATGTCAAGAGATATCATCCACCAGTGCATGAGTTTCCCACAAGGATTTTGTCCCCTCACTTTCTGTTTTCATCAGAAAAAGAATCCAGGGGAAAAACATTTATGTGAAAGTATTTATGTGAAGAACACCTGTTCTTTTAAATAGCTTTTCCATCAATGTGTTTTACCTCATTTAGAATTTCTATCACACATTACTTTGGCTGTAAGTTGGCTTTGGCAAGCTTCATAGAAAATTACTACAGCTCAAGGAGTTTCAGCAAGCCCTGGCAAAATATTCGAATACAAAAGCTTTTGAAAATCTGATGCACTTGCAGCATCTCAACAACAAGTGTTCCATTGTAATTAAAATGATGTCATTAGTCATGATTATTTGCAATCAAGGGTGGATCTGCTGAGATGGAGGTATCACAAAGGTCATTTTTTGCCTAACATGCACTTTTCTTGCCTCATCTTATCATTACATCTGTACATCTAATTGATTTCTCCAGATATCTGTCTCAGAACCAGAAAAACGAAGCAAAAGTACAAAAGATTATGCGGGAGGAGGTGTCATTTGAATTTATCACACCAAATCACGAACGCAACAAGGAGAGGCAAACCTTTATAATGCTTTTCTCTTTGCTCAGTGTATGCACACAGTGCATGAAATGTTGAATAATTAAGTTTGCTGACCCAAAACGGCAGTGATAACACTTACAAGAGCTCAGTGGCAGGGGCTTCCTTCAGCGTGAATTCAGTGGACCGAATTTTCCTGGGTGGCTCTTGAAACCAGGGTGTTGGGGTTTTTCGTTGGTGTGGTTTCAAAAGCACAGACTCTCGTGTGAGGATCCTCTGAGAGCACTGCTCCCAGAAGCCAAACGTTCTTGCTGGGAAATATTCTCTGTGCCAGTGATCTCAGAAGGAGAATCTTGCCTACAGATCAAACTCCCCAGCTCCCAGCTTTCTGTTTTGAGAGGCAAGCAGGCATTCCCTATAAAGACAGTTCTTTAAATTCTGAAGAGGCATGCATGGATTCTGAGAGGGATGCACAGCAGCAAGCTCAGCCTTCAGAAAAAACTTCAAAGGAAGTTTTTTTATCAAATTCTGATACCTGATGTGAGTGTGTTGACGTCAGCAATGAACTCACATTTTGTTCAAAACCATGCAAGTTTAAATTTAAAAAAAGGTCTGTAAATGGTGTCCCTGGTGACATTTTAGGGAGGCCATGGGTTTCTAAGAGACTTCCTCTAACTCTTACAGGGATAAATTCTGGAACTTAGGGTTTAACTGATGTTTGGCCTGGGGACCTTCTTTTCTGTGGTTGTTTCTTTTGATGACACCCACAATAAAAGATACAAGAGTCCCATGTACTACAGCAAGGAGAGGGGTTTTCTTACTTATTGAGGAATGAGAAAGAATGGTAAGAATCTTGAGGGGAAATTGATTATCAGCTTTATATGGCTATTCTTCAACTCTTGAATATATTAAAAAGGTTTTTTTCTATTACTGCTGCCCTCTCCTGGGCACGGGGGACCAGCAGGTGCTCAATGAATGGGTTTGCTTCTGCTACTGAAACTAGTAATATTGGATTCCTTATTCATGTCATTGAGAAACAAATTTCTCACATTTGTGAGAAAAAAAAACAGATAGCCAAAAACCCTATTCCTAAGACAAAAAAAAATCTGAACAATTTGAATTATTTTTCAAATAATACAGAATATAGAATTACAGAATCATAGTGTGGATTGGGTTGGAAGGGACTTTTAAAGGTGTCTAATCCAAGAGCCCAGCCGATGGCAGTGACACTTTCCACTATCCCAGGCTGCTCAATGCCCCATCCAGCCTGGCCCTGAACACTTCCAGGGATTGGGGCAGCACCAGCTTCTCTGGGCAACCTGTGCCAGTGCCTTACCACCCTCACAGGAAGGAACTTCTTCCTAATATCCAATCTAAACCTGCCCTTTTTCAGTTTGAAGCCATTCCCCTGTGTCCTGTAAACAGTCTTTCTTCATCTTTCTCACAGGTTCCCTTCAGGTACTGGCAGGCTGCAAGGAAATCAACCCAAAGCCTTCTCTTCTCCAGACTGAACAATCCCAATTCTCTCAGCCTTTCCTCATAGGAGAGATGCTCCATGTCTCTGATCACCTTGGTGGCCTCTCTCTGGACCGGCTCCAACAGATCCACGTCCCTCCAGTGCTGGGAGGCCAGAGCTGGAAGCAGCTTTGCAGGTGAGGTGTCACCAGAGTGGCATCACCCCACTCAGCCTGCTGCCCACGCTGCTTTTGGTGCAGCCCAGGTGTGACAGAACCTTTCCACTGTCACTGTGATAACAAAGAGAAACTAGGCCAAGTTCACCCTGCAGTAATCCTGACGAAATCAATGAACTGTGGTTGCACAAAGGCTCAGTCTGGACTGTGATGTAGCTAATTTCTTTTTCAATTGAAGGGTTGACAGGCGAACTCCTACAGATTTAGAAAGAATGTTTTAGGATGTTACCACCCTCCTGTTGACTTCTCCTCCCAGCTAGGTCACTACCACAAATATTGAGCTGCATGAACCTGGGCATATGAGTATTTCTAATCAGCTGCAGAGCAAAGACTGACAGACTCTTGGACAGAGAAAAAAAGCAGAATCTGGGCCTGTATGAAAAAGTTTTTAAGTATTTGAGAGAAATACGATGTAAGAAGCAAGATGTAGTGGTAGTGATTCACACAGCATCTTACTTAGGTAATACCACTTACATCAGTATTCTGATGCAGTAATGAAGTCTTAACCCCAGAAATCAGCTATCTCCAAAGATCTATTCAGTCTGAGGACAGACTGTGCCAAACTATTCCTAATTCAGAACTGACACATGGCTTTCGTGAAAATATAACTTTAAATACTTTTAAAGCATGCAGTTAACAAGCTTTTGAAAATGTTTTTCCTCCACTTTCTTAGGACTTGAGCCATATAATTTGGTCCAATGTAGAAGACTTGAGAGTCACTGATCTAAGTCAATTTTCTCATTTTCTTCTAAGTTCCTCCTTAGTTCCAGTATAAAAACCATCCTCTAAAACCCAAGGCATGCAGAAAACAAATACCCTGACAGTGTTTTTTGTTTCCCAATGAGAATAAAACTTTAGTTGCATATCTTTGTGCTGGTTTCAACTAGGGTGGAGTTAATTTTCTTCGCAGTGGCTGGTGCAGGGCTGTGTTTGGATTCGTGCTGGACACAGGGCTGATAATTCTGAGATGTTTCTGTTATTGCTGAGCAGGGCTTGCACAGAGCCAAGGCCTCCTCTGCTGTTTGTAAAGCCACGCTGGTGAGGGAGCTGGGGCTGCCTGGGAGGGGACACAGCCAGGACAGGAGACCCCAAGTGACCAAAGGAGATTCCAGACCCTGGGGTGTCATGCTCAGTCTATGAAGTGGAGGGAAAAAGGAGGAAAAAGGGGACATTTGGAGTGATGATGTTTGTCCTTCCCAAGTCACCATTACCCATGACAGAAACCTGCTCTCCTGGAAAAGAAAACAGGGAATTTATTGTTTTGCTTTGTTTGTGTGCACAGCTTTTGCTTCCCCTATTAAATTTAATTCCCCTATTAAAATTAATTAAATTTATTCCCCTGTCCTTATCTCAGCCCATAAGTTTTGTAGCTTTTACCCTTCTGATTTCTCTTCCCCAGTCCCACTGGTGTGGGAGTGAGCAAGGAGCTGTGTGGGGCTGGGCTGCTGGCTGGGGTTAAACCATGACAAATTTTTATGTTGATTTCCCTGTGGAGAGCCACATATATCCTCAGGGATATAATTTGATCCTTACAAAATCTTAGAATGTCCTGGATTGGAAGGGACTTAAAAGATCATCTAGTTCCATCCTGTCTGCCATGGGCAGGGACACCTTCCACTAGACCACACTGTTCAGAGCCCCATCCAGCCTGGCCTTGGACACTTGCAGGGATAGGGCAGCACCAGCTTCTCTGGGCAAGCTGTACCAGTGCCTCACTACCCTCAGAGTAAGGAATTTCTTCCTAATATCCAATCTAAACCTACTCTCTTTCAGTCTGAAGCCATTCCCCCTTGTTCTGTCACACGGTCCTGAAATAGTTCCTTCCAATCTGCCTTGTAGGCTCCCCTCCGGTACTGGAAGTCCTTGGTTTCAGTGATCCTCTGGTATCATTAGCCCTGAAATTATCCTTCAAACCTGGAATTATCCTTCAAGTAAGTTTCAACTGCCATCCCAGAAAAGGCTTAAATCTCCTTCCACATTCAAAGGTAATTTTGTTCTCTGCTAGAATGAGAAGGAGAGGGCACAAGTGCATTCTGTGACATCTTGTCAGGTGATGGTTGTTCCCAGCACAGGAAGTTAAATCCAGCTGAGCCATACGTTGAGCTACATCTTCAACCTTCTGCAGGTGCTGTGTGCAGGTCGCACAATTTCCAGGCATAAAACCTAAAAGGAAAAGAAATCTATGACCACTTAGATCTTATCCTCCTTAGCAAACACCTTGGAGCACCAGAACTACGAAGTGTAAGAAGTATTTTAATAATCAAGTTAAGACCTTTCCTACTTTAGGACTGCTACATTACTTTGTGATGGCAGAAAAGAAGATACTGACATCCCAGAGAATGGAAACAAGAGGCTCAACAATTCATCCCCCTGGTTTAGAGGAATCTTCATAACCACTGAGAATTACTGTATGAGTATCAGCGGGAATACACCGAATTTATAAAGCAGGCTGTAATGCCATAAAATGTATATCTAGGGCTTCTCTGAACAGCTAGGTGAAGCTGCAAAAGCAATTAAAGCTTAATTGAATAATCCAGTTACTTAATAAAAGAAGCATGATGAAGGCCTGGTGGCATGAGCTTCACCATGGCCTGGCAGCTAAAAAACAAGCTCTCTGCAGATGTTCTTATTGATGCCATTGGCTTGAGCCAATCATGTACAGCTGGTGTGGATGTTCCTACCAAGATGAAATAACCCATTCTCTGGGCTGAATAGGTGTAGGCAATTGCTTAATGGCAAATCTCAAACAGCACTGTAATTGTTTGAGAGTGTTTGTTAATTTGGGGATATTTATTAAAAGTATATTGAACGTAATTCTAAAAGCCCCTAGAATTCTGAAAGAAAAAATAATTACTTAAGGGATTGGTATGGGTTTATGCTACAGTTAATGTTGTTTGCCTCTAGATGGTGCTCTCACGTTGAGATGAAACAATATCAGCTTTTTATTGCAACTCTCAAAATTAATGAATAGTAGCTAAGCATTTCTCTCAAAACCAAAATTGTCAACATTTTCAAAAGAGCGAGGAAAAAAACTTGCTGGAATGCATATGAGTGTGCCATATGGTAGTTTCAGATAACTGATGTCCCCCAGATGGCTTAAGGAAGGGATTTTAATTCCAGGAAAATCAGCACTAGAGCCACACAAAATTTCATAAAAATGTAAAAATTCTAGAAAATTTTAAAGCATTTGTCAAATAATATCTTAATGATTAAATGACATCATTCCAAATGGGTGATCATCCAGCATTGCCAGCTGGAAAACAAAGGCAAAGGGATTTAGCAGTGAAACTCAATATTTTATTGTAAGAACAAACCCCACTGTTCCCTGTGTGGTTTGTGCATATTTCTACTCAACATTCTCCTTCACATGATGCAAGTATTATGCCAGAAAGTAGAGGTGATTTATGTGTCCCAGACATTTCTCACCACGTCCATTGTCTTTGAGCAGGAGGCAAGGTTTTACATCATTTATAAATGATGTGAATTCTTCTGGACCCTTTTCTATTTTCAACAAGCAAGTCACCTTACACTTGCACGTTCCTTTCCAGGTGTCCTTCATCAAAAGAGGCTCTCTCCATCCCATTTACTTCCTAATTCTTCTGCCACGTGTAGCTGTGACACACACAGGAGCATTTTGGTTAACAGAGAAACAGAGGACCATTTTGGATGCTGCACTGTCAGCACTGTCTTGTTGATAAGTCTGAAATTCAAACTGACTCCTAGGGTGTGAGTAGTTTCGGCTACTTTTTGTAGTTACTTAATATCCATCCTAAACTTTTTTTTTGCCCTCTCAGCCCTGCAGCGACAATTATGCAGGGTTCACCTGGTTCCTTTCCTTGCAGGTTTCATCTGGTTCCTTCCCTTCTAGGCTCACGTTAGACTAAGCCCTCTTGAGACACACCATTCTTTATTCCTTTGCTTCCTTTCCTTGAGCTTAAGCTTCTGTTCATACCAGCTGTTCCAGTTCTAGGTAAAATGGAACACCCAGCTGCTCATGATGAAGATCAGGATGTGGCTGTCACTGTTCCCACACAAAAAGAGTCTATTTGTCTTCAAGCAGCACAAGATCAGAGCTGTAAATTATACAAAGCTGGCATTTACTGAGCCCTTTACCTTTAACACACAAATGCATTGAACAAAAGCAACAGAGACTCCAGTCTGTGTTAACCCTGGTTAATAAAGAAAAGAAAGCTGAAACTCAGAGATTGCAATGTGAGAGATTCTAGAAAATACTGTATGAGGTGGTGTTTCCTGACAGAAATCCAGGACCAGGAGCTGCTCTTTTTACTCAACATGACACTGCTGGTGAATAAAGCTATACAAAGAGAATACTCAAGAATATTTGTTCCCTATGGCTCTAGGATTGAATTTTTTTCCTGTGTGACATGAGTTTAGGGATAATTTAACTTCTGTCCTCTAGGATCTGCTCCACTAGCCGCTTTTCAAACCAGTTGCTTTACAGAAAATAATGGAATTATCATAGGATATCCTGAGCTGGATCAAGATCATCAAGTTCAACCTCTGGACTTTTGCCTGCAATAATTCAAAACATGAAATCACGTCAACATAGTAGAACTGTAAAAGCATTCCCAGCAAAACCCCAGACAGATTTCTGGTGTAAGAAAAACTGTATGCTTCTTGCAAACATAAAAGACATCTCCTTAAGTCAAAGCACCAAATCTTTTTCATCTTTCAGAATTCAAACGTGTCAGGAAATCAGTGCACACAGAACTGCGAAAATCCATGCTCCGATATTAATATTCAGTAGTGACTTTGATGTCGGAGCAGCTACTACCCTGAATTTGTTTTCTGAAAAGAAAAATAAAATGGATGGTACAAGTCTGTTGAAACATTTCCACTCCTCATATAGTCTTATCTGTAGAATTACAGATATAATTAACTAAGAAGTATTTTTTTTTATAAAATTTCACTAGGAATAAGGGACAAAGATTAGATTTTTTAACAGGAGTGTCTTCAGCAAGCAATGTACTACAGTATCATCCATACCAGAAATTTTAATAACCCTTCAGAAATGGTTCAGTAGCTTTCTCCACATGTAAAACTGAGGTGGCAGATACCACTTATATGCAGGCATTGTGCAGAGGGAGAGAGCAGGGATAAAGGGAGCAGAGGTGAGAGTGAAATGACAGGAGAAGACTGTGCAGCTGCCCTTGCACTCTCTATCCGAACTGGCAGGCACAGGGCTGTGATCCCGTGCCTTGTGAAGCAAGCGCTCACCTCACCCGCAGGACACGCACGGACGGGGGGGATTGATGACTTGGAGGTTTAAACTGCAGCAAACGCGGGGTCCGTGTGCCTCTGCCACACACGGACAGAGAGCATTTACGAGCAAACCTCAGCTGGAGCTGCTGCTCCCCCAGCTCCTTGCCTTGAGGGATCACATTGTGCCAGCTGAGCACCTTCCCCTAGGTAGGGCACGGCGGTTCGTGTTGCCAGGGGCAGTTCCTGGTGGTTAGCTGCTGTTAGGCTAACGAGTTGGTTTGAAGGCAGTGGGAACAAAGGAGATGAGGCCCGTAAACCATGTCAAGAGCTGTATGAGCATGCTTTATGACATGCATTGTCATTTTCTGAGTCAGCTCTGAGAATTGAAAGACATTTCTTTCCTCCTGTCTAAGAATGAGTCTTATCGTTTCCCTGAGAAGCATAACCTTAGTTTAGTATGACTCATACAAATATTCGGGTACCCATTTCAGTTTTATTTTCTAGGGTCAGTACATAGTGCAGAGCCTCATTTATTGTCATTAACGTTGAGCTTTTCATCAGTAAAAATCCCACACATACACTTTGCTCTGCTTGTGGGTAGCTCACCACGAATATGACATGATATTCCCTTAATGTGGATGGCTCTATTAAGTATACAACTTCTTGTCTACAATAAATTGGATGGAGCAAGATGAATTAAAGAAAACTGACTTTTCAGCTACTTTTCTGCTCTATGGACAAAACCTGCCCAGCACTGTCACTGTTTGCTGGGAGACAGTAAATGTTTTCCAAAAGGGTCACTTTTCAGACTGAGGCAAACAAAAAATACTTGTTTTATGTGAGAAATAAAAAATTTATGTAAGAGGACACAAGGCCAGTTATGATCCCACAGAGCAGAACCAACTCAAATGTCCCACTATCTCTACAAAAGAGTCCTTAAACTACTACAATTCTTGAAGAAGTATGCTACACGTATTTCTTTCTTCTAAATGCAACTTCTCTCCAAGGCTCTCTTTCAGCTGCAGCTTCTCCATGTTTTCAGCTTTTTGGGATTCATGGCTACATTTGCTGAAGTCTATAGATAATCCTAATGCTATAATATTTTTACATGTAAGTAGGACAGAGGCAGATTCAGCTTGGCTTAGAAAGAAGAGCAGCAACTGTGGGTTTAGCAGCCTGAATCTTATTCTTCCCAGACTGCTCATCCTTCAGCTGTGAAATTTTCTGTACCTCAGCTTCTGTACCAGCAAAACTGAAATATGAACCTCATGTTGTTGAGTCCAAGGAACCAAATATACTAGAAAGGATAAACATTTGCAAGCAGGTATGTGCTGGCCATTGGAATGAAATACACTCTCCTCAACCTGTGGTCCTGCCTCAGCCTTGAGGAGCCCAGCCCATTTCTGCAGTGTGAGCAAACCAGCGGCTCAGAAAAAGAATTTCTTGCTTTTTCACTTGTCTCCTAATGAGTATTCACTCTTTACTATTTCATGAGCAGTGATGGCAAGTGGGATTGTACATAAACACCGAACACACACAGATCTGTGACTGTGGCCTTGTTTGTATCAGCCAGCACCACAGCACAACAGAAAGGGATCCGTGGTGGAAAACTCTACATTCTGAACCTGATTTCACTTTATATGATGTCTTGGGAACCTAAAAGCCACATGCCATCATCCTCCAAATCATGAAATTATGTCTGCAGTTCTTAATAAGAAAATGGGCTTGCAGACATCAGAAAGCAAAGAGCTGTGTTCTAGCACATGGGGAGCAAACCTTAGTGAAGTTCCAAATGTGCTCTTGGGTCTTGTGAGTCTACCTTCAGTTTAGACTCTGCAACGTGGATTTGGATGTGGCGTATAGGATTCTTTCTGACTCAGGTTTGATATTTATCTTTTTCTTCCTGGCAGAAGTAGTCAGCTTACTCTTATTTTCTAACATTTCAAGCCTGCCAGGAAAGCAAGGATCTGAGTCCTCCCTAGCACTGTCACTTCTTCCCTCACAGAAGGGCTTAAACAAAGAGGAAACATTTTGTGAACCAAAAACTTCCTTTTCCTCATAGAACAACTTGAAATATTTAAAAAACAATAACAAGTTCCAGCAACTTTGTGGGCTCTGTTATTGCTTAGAGCTTCCTGTAGCAATTGTTCTCCCCAGAGCACTCTGTGGCAAAGTTACATTTGTACACCTTCCTTCTGTACTTGGCAACACAGAGAATTTCTCTTTCTTCCTCACACCTACAAGCAACTTCTCTGTATTTCCCTCAGAGTGGACTGTGCTGAGTCCATCACATCACCATTAGAAGAAATACATTCTGACCCATGACATTTTCCTAAAGTCTCCACGGGTTTTACAAGAAAATTAGATCAGCTGTTTTATAGAGCTCTTTCTTTTGTTTGTTAAGACTTATTAAAGAAATGTTTTCCTTCTAGAGAACTCCGCTCAGCAGTGATGAATTTTCTTCTGTGTTTTGTGAGGTATTTCTATCAACAAAATTACTGGTTTACAAGATTATCTCTCTAATATTTTCCAAAGTGACAAGTAACAACTTTCTTAGGCATCTGTCACACTCAAAGAACAAGATTCTCTGTTTCAAGGCAGTAGTGCTTTATTTAACATCAGCAGCCATCTGGAGCATCCCAACAACTATTTTACACTTTCAAATCAAATTATCATTATCACAATCAGTCTCAAAACACAGCATTTTCATTTCACACAGGTGAGCCATCGCTGTCAAAGTTTTAAAAGAAGCCACCAGAGTAAATATGATCCAGATGGGAGTTTTCTAAACAAAACTTTTAACAAGTGGGGGAATTGGTATAAATACTTCTTTAGTGTGTTTTAAAATGACCATGGGAGCAAATGAATATTTTACTACCGGAAAGATAACTCTTCAGCATTCAGCTGGGATTGTATAACTTTAAATTGCACCCAAACCCAAATCTTCCACCACTGCCTAGGCAGTAGAAAGAGGGGATAAAAAGGTCAGACCCTGAATCCCAGAAGCACTGTATTGCCCATCATGAGGAAACCATAATCAGGGTTTGAGGAAACCATAAAAGGGTTCAGGACCTGCAAATGTAGTGGGTTTATAAACAATATAGTTTTGTGGAGAAAGCTCTGCGATAATCAGCCTCCAGTATGTAAGAATCTATGAAATTCAGACAGACACAGCTCTGAAATAACGTAACATCCCAGAGAAACTGAGGATGGCAGCTCAGGAAAGGACAGAGGATACTGATGGGTGTGGTGAGATTATCCCAGAGAGTGGAGTAAATGAATTTGTGAGGGTTGGTCATTGGGGTAACCTGGCAAATGCTGCCAAGTGAGGCTGACTCAGAACTTAAGGGCAAGGCTGCACGAATCAAACACAGCAGCCTGCAGTGTAAAAGCTCCTAATGCACCAGGACTAACCAAAAAGGTAATTACAGCTAGGCCCAGCAAAGCAGTCCTTCTAAAATAAATGCCCTCCTACAGGTTTGACAGAACTTCAAAACCAAATGCATTTGATGAAGAAATAAGCTGTGGCCCCAAACATAGATTATAAGCAAGATTAGCCTGCCCAAAAATAACATAAAACCAACAAGCAATAGCACCTTTGACTGGATGGCAACACAGAGCACTCATGAAGAAATACTGTGATGGCTGGGATGAAGAGCAACCACAAGTTGTCCCAAAAGGAGATTAAAGAGCTCCATGAAAAAAAAAGATGGGTAGAATTTATGATGCGTATGATAGGTGAAAGCCAAAATGAAAATAACTCTAACCAACACACAAACATTTTTCAGCGTGATGAAGCTGAAGTCATTTAACAGAAACTCAAAATCTTTTGCATTAGAACAGGGTTAAAAACAAGTTCTATTATGTTGAAACCTATAGTCTCACATGTTTAAATAAGAAAAGAAGAATAAACACGGCTTTGCTCTTTATATCTTTGTACAATCTTGGATACATGAGACTAGAAATAGGCTTTCATATCTGTTCTGGAAAACAATACTCGTAAAAAAATTTAGAAAGAACTGACATAATAGGAATGAAAATGTTAAAAAACACATGAGGGAAAGGCCGAGGAGACTGCTTCAGAAGTCTTGAAGATGTGCCCTGTGGTGGAGCTCAGAATTCCTGCCCACTGACTGCACAGACAGAGAAGCCAGTGAGTGCTGCAGTCTCACATCTGTACTTGTGAGCCCAAAGGCATTCCCAGACCATCAATCCACACCTGGATGGGGATACCGAGGATCAGTCAAACCCTCTGCATGTCCAGCAGTTCCATCAGTGGGGAAGGCCTAGCACTGTTTCTTAGCTCCGGTACGACTAAACTCCTGTTGGCCAATATTTTTTTCTAGATTATGTCAAACTGAAGAGCAAACGTGACTTCATCCAAAGCACAGGCTTTTGGGAGTACAACTCTCCATCGCTTCTGCTGCGGCATTTACAGTCAAAAGACAGAAAAAAGTGCTCTTTTCTGACCTCCAGAAAAAAGGTCCTCCTTTGAGTTAAAAACCGTGAGGAGAGAAAATTAGGCCAGCATCCCTTAGAAGGCCCCTGCCTTTGTGTGCTGCGGAGTGCTGAGCTACCCGATAGCCCGGCCAGCTGCGCTGACCCTGGGGCTGGAGTCCCTGTCGCTGCACCCTCATGGCGCTGCACTCAAGCTAATCAGCTGGGCCATGAGAGACAGGGCTTTTCCAGCTAGCCAGGTGGCCTAGAGCACACTGCAGCTTAAGCTGCGTGCGTCTGCTCTGTCTGCTCTCCCCCGGCACACGCAGCTTTCCACCTGCTGGAGCCTGCCCGGGGGACTCCGCGCTGCCTGCCGCGGGAGCAGCCCCAGGGACAGGGACAGGGACAGGGACAGGGACAGGGACAGTCCCGCAGTGGGCAAAGGGCTCTGAGAGGGAGGGGAAGAAGAGCAAAACGCTGCCTGTGTCTCAGCCTGGAGGCACAGCTCCATTTAGTGACATTCCTAAGGGGAAGAAGCGGGCATTGCCCCGCCTAAGGATCCCCACGCAGCTGGCTGATGGTCTCCTGACTCTGCCAAGCATTTGACCCCGGCAAAAAAGCCACCAGGTCAGTGCTGCTGCCATGCTTTGAGAACTGTCTGCATCCTTATCTTCCTCCCATCCCTGATGTAACAGACAGGGGCATTTCATGCTACACCATGATACTTAACCAGAGATCACAAATCCTGAAGTGTCTGTACTGCCACTCCCCTGATTTCTGCCTGGTGTCACCACTGACAGCCAGAGCTGTTGCTCTATCCTGACACAGTTTGTTTCTCTATCTTTCTGAGCTTTTTTGTTTTGTAATGCTTGGATTGAGTATTCCTTTCAATATCTCTGTAATGCATTTTGTCCTAAATTAGTGCTGCATGCTCTTACCTGCATTGTAACACAGGGTTTGGAAATTTCAGAGCCCACAGTGGTGTGGTTGTACCCGGGTCTGTGCTCACAGAAGCTCATCAGAACTCACCACCTACACACCGAGGCAAAGAACAAACGAAACACTCAGGCACTGTGCTTTCAGTGTGTCTAGTTAATTCCAAAACAACTACAGCTCCTTTACCATGCACTAACATTTACAGAAACAATAGGTGGGATCAGTGCAAATCAAAGCAGCAGAAGGAGGAGGGATGGCAGACAGAGAAAATAGATTTTTTAACTTGTTCAAGCTTTGGCGTCACCTCTGCTTTCAGTGGGGGGTCAGACCAGACAAGGCTTCTTTCAACTAAATTCTCTCTGTGATTTTAAAAGATTCCAAGAAATTGTAGCACCCAGTTCAGCAAGACAAAGAGAAGATAAGGGAATGAAGAAACAGGAATGTGACATGGAGGAAATGAAAGAAAACCTTCATCCTTTCTAAGACAATATGTAGACTTGATTTATTCCACATTCTATCTACAGAATGGACTGCTGCCCTTCAGGTAAAGTTAGTGAATCCAAGTGCTACAGCTTTCATTTCCATGAAACACCAAGAAATATGAAGATGTTTAACTAATGGCAATAGTTAAACTAATTGCAGCTGATATCATGTCACAGAAACTGGAATTTGACAGAAAAAACTCAAGTACAAAATAATATTTTATGCCATAATAGTTTTGGGAAAAAACTGTCCTGAGTTAAGCAGCAATAAAGAAAAAGAAATAAAAAATTAAATTCCAGTATGGCCAAAGACCAGAGATCCTGACCTACTGTCAAACAAGAGAAGCTATGAAAATGTCTCACAGAAGAAATGCCCACTTTGATTTCTTCTACTGCTGAGCCTCAAAGCTCACCAAATCGATCTGAATAAGTTTTACAAAAATGTTGTTTTTCAGGCGTCTGCCTCAGCTCCTGATTGCAAACCCTGACTCTCTAAGCAATGCATTCAACTTTAATCCCACTGGCTGGTCCTGCCAAGAACAAGATAAATGTAATTGACACCCCAAAGAGCAGAAAGGTGCTTCTCTCTTTAGGAGAGTGGGATTGGTTTTCTACCCTAGGGGAATCCTAGTTAGAAGGAGAGAAGTGTTTTCTAATCCACATTCTGTCTCTCATCCACATCCCTGCTCTGAAGAATTTATGATATAGAGCCAAACAGTGAAGTCAGAGGTTCCAGAAGATTGGCACTGTGGGTGTACAGCAGCCTGCTGTCAAGGTCAGTCTCATGGACAATGGGACAAAGAATTAATGCTAAAGCCACTCATCAACCTGACTGAGGACTGAAATCAGGTCTGTCAACACCACTGTCAGCGCCTTAATTGCCAGATTAGTGGATATTTAGGCTGCTCCAAAATGAGATCACAGCTCAGAGTTACTGCTGAGTCCTCCTGTTGGAGTAAGGACTATTGCATTTAGGCTGATATTCTTAGATGGGGGCTCTTTGCATGCTGATATACATCCATTGAATTAGTGCTTAAACAGCCAGCCTGACACACTCAGGCTGCAGTACACGACCTCTGTGTATTCTTCATGGGCAAACCGGGCATTTTTTCTAACTCCAAAGCATGGAGTTTGCTGGATTTGTTGTGCATTTGCAAGCTATAGCTA
The DNA here is from genome assembly GCA_013390105.1 of Tichodroma muraria. Classification (NCBI taxonomy): domain Eukaryota; kingdom Metazoa; phylum Chordata; class Aves; order Passeriformes; family Sittidae; genus Tichodroma; species Tichodroma muraria. Next base: position 18,819 of record WAAG01030429.1, read on the forward strand.
CAATGAAAGCAGGTTAGATTTAACCCTTCTGGGAAGTGCCACAGCTGCTGTGTGTTATAGTATTTGGGATTTCTGAACACCCTGCTGTCTGCTTGGGACTAAATGCTGGGACCAGAAACACTTGACAGATGTCCAATATGTCCTTAAATTCTGCCCTAAAAGGCTGTACCCTTAAAACCCTGAAGACCTGATTACTCTGCCTTAGTTGTCAAACCCTGTTGGAGGTTGCAGCAATATTGCAGTGAAATTACAGCTGCAATTAAATCACAGACTGTAAATTCAAGCATCTTTAAAAAAAATTTCATGGCAGTGAGTGTTATAACAGTGCACTTGGCAGAGTTTAAATTTACTGTGTGGCAAAGAATATTATTTTCTGTTCTAATAGGGATAATGCTAAGGTGAATTTAAGCAGCTCTTTAATAGCGGCTCAGCTGAGTGTAACTTATCTGAACAAAGCATTTTTCAGTGTTGGAATTCATATAGTTCATTGGTTGATGAGATATTAATCTTATCAGGGGTGCCCCAACATCAGAGGCATCCTGCAACCATGTCCCATAAACAGAGTACATTGCTCAACCTTTGTAAATCCCCTCAGTGATATTAGTGAAAATAATGACTGCCAAATGAGCCAATATTTTCTTTTCTCAGTGCTGTCCTGAGTGTGGCCAACAGCAGATGCTTAAGGAAGCAGAGTGTAAGAAACAAAGGTAGAGTGTTGCTCTCCTTGATATTCGACTTCTGTCTTCCCGTGCTACGTCAATATGTCGTCAATAAATTATCTGGAAACTGCAAATGGCACCAAGATCGGGGGCTCTAAATCAATGTCAAATATTTATTGGAACTCAGGTAGCAACTTAAACCACGTGTGATCCCTGCTCTGTACAACCATTGGCATAAAGTAAAGTGCTGACAAAAGAATATGCCACAGATGAGTTAATTACAGATACTAATCCTGTTTGTGGGCCTTCACTATCTCGTTTTGCTCTTGATGTGGGTCTCTTTAAGTAAATCAGTTACTTAGACAAAGTTCCACAGTTTCTGAGCGTGGTCTTTCTCCTACTGCTACAACTATTTTACTAATTTTAGATTTCAAATCACATCCCAGGTCATATCATTCAATGGCTCACATGAGATTCTAGATAACAAAGTAAATGAAGTAAAAAATCTCAGAATGGGTCCTGGGACTGTGCCTAAGAGCCAGAAGGTAAGCATACACCAGACTGATCCTTTCTTCTTTGTGCTGCTCTATCTGCTGTGGGTTTTTAAGGACAGTTTCCAGGCTCTGGCCAGAGATGCTGGCAGAGCAACCCCTTCACAGGAGCAATAGGAATCACTTCAGCGGAACATTTGCTTTATCATGAAGTGGTTTCCTAAGGCAGGATTTGCATTTTTCCAGATTTCAATGTGTGTTACAACCAGGTATCTTCATCAGGGATCTTGTTCTCATTCACCTTTCAAGCTGTAATTTGCCATGAGTCTGAGGCTGTTTCTTACAGGCTGTTTGTGCTATGGCAGCCTGGAAACCTTGATGAAGAGCAGCAAAACTTTGTTCTGTGGATATCTACATCAATTGACAGTTGACAGTGCAGCTATGAGAGAAGATCTATGTTTTCCTCATCCATTCAAGGATTCACACTCGAAATAAAGGAAAGCTTATGTGAATCCCCATTTCCATGTCTGGTGGATTTTCTAAACACCTCCATCTCCATGGTCCAAAATGTCAAAGACACATCGCAAATTGGTTCAAGAGTCAAGTGTCATTTTTACAACTCCATTTGCTGTTGATGGCCAGTCTCCAGCTCTTCCTCATCCACCTACACATCTTTGTGTTTGAAATCCTTCCCTGCCCTACTTTCTGTTGCCTTTCCCCCTCTCTTTCTTTAATTACTTTTCTTTCTTGGCTCTTTATCTACTTGCTTTTTCCATGTCGAGCTATCTTTCCAAGTTCAGAAAACAGAAAAACACAGAAAACTCTGCAAGAGGTTTGCCTTCAACTTTCTCCTCACCACAACTAGGATCAGCAGCTCCTTGTGTCGACTGAGTAAAACCAAAATAAGTGTAACACTTTTTGAAATTACTCTCGGGTGGAAAGCACAGGGCAATTAGAAAGAGCAATTAGCTCAGGGCTGTGGAGAAGTAACGTTCCTGATCACAAAGGAACAGCTCTCTCGGAGCTATCCCAGCAGGCAGGGTTTGCACAGGCAGTAGCATTGCACGAGCAAACCAGTGGTCAGCAGTCACAATACACCTTGTCTGCACTCAAAGGCCTCACCCAGTCTGTCCCTGGGGTCAGCTGAATAAGCAGGAGTTTCTCTTCACCCACCTTTCATTCAAAAATGCAGGCAACAAAAAATAAGTTATCCCAATTCTCTACTCTCTTCCTCCTTTGCTGGAATCTCTTAGATTATGGATTGCCCTGGCAGGCACCCACAGGAGGCTTCTCAGCAGACACAGTGCCTTGGGTCACTGTGCCAGCTGTGGCATGAAGGGAACTTACCACCCTGACATGGATCATCATCTTCAGAACCTGGCTTCACCGCCCCCCCCCTCACCCAAACAAGGCACACATAACTCTGTCCCAGCCCTCCCAGTACTGCCACTCATCCTTGAGAGCGTGCTCGCTGTGGGGATGGAGAGCCCAGGCCACAGAACAGTGCCCTTTTCTCACTTCTGCACCTCCCTCTGGTGAAGAGGGCCCTCGTCACCGATTGCTTCAGGCTTCTGATCTGCCCCGGTCGCACCAAGCTGCAATGAATATAATGCAACATTACCAAAAGGATAAACGGTACAATAACCACTGACAAACTGCAAACTTTTGAAACAGTCTGAAGAAGGGATTATTTCACAAGTGGAAGCATGAAATGGCTTCCTTTGAACAGAGCTAACATGAGAAATACATTAATAAGCCTGAACCTACGAAATCAGACCGCTCAAGAGAAATTCTTTGGAGAAAACACCATTGAGGCAGGATGTTCTGCTTATATGAAAGTATATTATTAAGCTGTTTAACAGAACAACAGTGAAGCAATCATCATGAGCAATAACAAACTTGTAAAGTTTATGTAGTTACCCAGAGGGAGAAATGATCACCCTTGTTTTTGGGAGCCAGATGTGATTGTGTGTCATCAGTGCTTGAGGACAAATCATGCAGCACATGCACGAAAAGGGTAACTAAAACAGAACTAGAAGGAAGAACTGACCATGAATTCAAAAGTACCAGAACTTGGGGTGTATTATGTAGTCACCAAGCAAAAGAAAGGAGCAGATTTCAACATTTTGATATGGAAAACGAATAAATAGAATAAAGAGGCAAAGTGAAGCATGAAGTGAGGTGATATAAAAGGAAATAGCTACAAGTGATGTTGATGTTGGATACATGAAATGAAAATTCACTGATAAAGTGAAGAAACACTATTAACGCAAATAATTAATGACTACCAATTAGAATGAATACTAAAAGAGCCGATAGCCTAGACTGCTAGAAATTTTATTTATATACAAATGTGTAGCTTTGTGCTTGGGAACAAATAGCTCCACATTATGCTAGAACCTCAGTTTGACATGACAGAAGAGGAACCCAAAATACACTCTTCAAAATCGCACCTTTTATAAACTGCTGACACGAGGTAGCTATGCCAAAAGCAAATATAAGCCCAGGCTGCCATTAAGAGATCTGATTTCAGTAGAGGTATGAAAATATTTTTTGCCATGTAAGATCTCAGTGAAACTTTATCTGGAATATTGTATAAAATTACGAATTTAATCTGAAAAACATGCAAAGATGGGCACCTAGAATGGATATGAAAGAGATTCTCTACACCAGAGAAAACGTGCAGATTATGGTTCTCTTAGCCCTGTGGAATGAGAGCTGAAGTGGGATAAGACTGCTCTCTATGAATGTATCACTGCAGGAGTGGTTTGTTGGCTAAAAAGGCGAGTCTGGCGAGGAAACAAAGGTGTGTATTGGCAAATGCATTTAGACTGAAAACTGAAGGACAGCTAAAAGAAGGTTAGAGGAAGCAAAGCACAGCTGTGTTAAAAATCACACACGGTCCTTTTACAAAGGGGCTTCTGTGAGCCTGTGCCTGGGACAGCTGAGCACCACGAGCCCGTTCAGCTCCCTTCAATCCTCTGTTCCTCACAGAGATACCTGTCTTATATTTTTTGCTCAGCCAGTCTGCTGTTCCTAACTGTGCAACAACTTTCATTTCTTCAATACCTTCGAAGGTTCTTTCAAGAAGCTTATCCTGTACAAAAATTTCTTCCTCATAAATGGTTTTATTTTAGTCATATGACCTAGACAGCCCCGTTTTTAAATGAAGTGATGAGCCAAGCCTCACGTGATCAAGTTATAACTAAATCTCCATCATTCCTCTGATGGATGGATCCCTTCCCCCTGCAGCACTCCTGATGGATGTCAGCTTTTCCTAGCAACTGTTTCTATCACCCACACATTTATCAATATACTCAGTGTACTAAACTATAATTAAGTGTATCGATATGCCAAAAGGCAATGAAAAAGAAGAGATGAAATATCAAACATAAATATCATTAATATTAAGCTGGCAGGGCTTGGCACAGTGGCCAGTACAGTTAAGAAGTGTTTTAAATAGCTTTTTTCAAAATAAGAAGTATGAAATGAAGTTTCATATTCAGATCTCATGGCAGGTATTTCTGCTGCTTTTAAATGACGTGGCAAGGGAGCAAAAGTAGAAATAATGTTTGTGTTTAGTCATGCAGGAAAAGATAACAATCAGCCAACAGGAAACTTGCAAAGTTCAACAAAGGAGATGCAAAGCCCTGCACTGGGGAGGAAAACCCCAATGCACCCGTACAGACTGGGGATGAAGTTGGTGGAAAGCAGCTTTGTGGGAAAGGCCCTGGGGGTGCAGCACACTTACTGTGAGCTGTGTGGATAAATACCTGCTCGGGGGAAAGCAGAGACACGTTTCTCAATAGCGTCCAGTGACAGGGTAGGAGGCTACAGAGACAAATACGGAATTTTCCACTTAAACAAAAGAAAAAACCTTTTTTTTTTATATTTTTGTAAAGGAGGTCAAACACTGGCACGGGCTGCCCAGAATGGATGTAGAGTGTCTGTCCTTGGATGCTCAGTGCCCAGCTGGACACAGCCCTGACGAACCTGCTCTAGGCGGGCCTGCTTTAGGCAGGGAGGGTAGACTAGACAATCTGCAGAGGTCCGTGTTCATTCCATTCTGTGATTCAGTACCCTTTACTGAATATATATCGTAATCCTAACAGCTGCTCCCAAGCCCCAAAGAATTAGCACATTACGATGGAAAACATTGAAAAGGTAGCAGAATGCATTTGCAAACACTATATTTGTTACCCATCCTGTTTTTACGCTGCTATCTAATAAGCAGTACATTCAGGGAATTAAAAATCCACTCAGATCACTAAATAAGTATCCTCAAACAGTTAATTCATTAGTAAAAGACAAAAGAGGCACTTGACAAAAATCTGTATCGACTCTTTGGAGTGAAAAATCACAAATTTCCTCTCATGAGGTGTTTGCCCTGTTTCGAATCCAAAGATATCTTTAAATGCACTAACTGGCTTTAATCCACAGCTAAAAATAAGGTCCTGGACTTTTCCTAAACTGGTTTAACTAGTTTTGGTCAGACCCTTATCTTTGAACGGCAGTACCTCAAATTAGAAAACAAACAAGCTTTGGCTGTGTTAGTTACTGCTCATACAGAGGCAGGTTCTGAGCTTCTGTAGGACTGTTTCTTTCTCACTGCATCCCGTACAGCAGTAAGTTTGCAAATTCCAGCCTATATTACTGTGCCTGGAATGCACTGCAGCTTGAGGACAAGAGGCTGTTAATGCTCATTACATCACAAATGCATCCTTTATAAACCCCTTCTTTCCAAGTGGCTGGTAGCCCCTACCAGTGTGAGCACAAATGAAATATTACAGGAGTCTGAGCTCGCTGAACAGAACCTGCCTGTGCCCTTTCTTCTAGCAGCACATGAAGTAACACCCCTCTTGACTAATCTTTTAATTGAACGGGCTGCATTTAGCAAGGAATTGAAGTGAGCATCCCCGTAGCCTTCAGGAGTAGCTAGACCGTGGTGAACACGTGCCTCGGTTTATGCAAAACACTTCATGGTGCCTCCACAGGTGGCTGAAACAAAGAAACACCACCATGGCTGGCATAAAACCAGCTCTGCTCCTGAGGTATACGGTGTGTATACAGGCGCATACTGTATTTGCTTGTAAAAAAATGAAGTTGCGCACAGAGAAACAAAGTTTCCTTATGAACGCTGTGCTCCGGTGGCGTGGCTGAAATCCTGCTGGCACTTGGTGGCTTGGCTCTGGCGCTCGCCCTCTGACACTTGTGCGGGTCACACCCCTCTCGGTCTCCGCCGGAGACTGGGGAGCCTCATCCAGGCAGGGGGGGCAAAATTAAACATTTCTATGAGCTGCCCAGTAAAGGACACAGAACTGTTGTAACTTTTGGCCTTGCTCAAAATCGAAGCAGTCTGGAAAGCTCTAAAAGGTTCCTGTGAATTAAGTAACTTGCTGGTATTGCTTAGAGAAGCGGATCAATTTAAAGACATGATCTGAATCTCTTTTTTTTCCCCCCCAATAGTGAACATCTAGATTTTGTCTCACTCTCGTGGGTAACAAACAAAGATTTAGCTTTATGAAAGCACTTGCAGTTATTTACCTACAGATTTCCACATCTTTGTGTCACGCTATCTCTGTCCTGGGTAATAGTTGCAAATAGGGTTGGGTTTGTTTTTTAATAATTTATTCAGCATTCCCAGACTAGGCTACATTGGTGTTGATATCTCCTCTTTCCTGCAATGAAAAATTCACAATGCTACCTTGAACAATCAGTCTGGTAGGTTCTTTGGAAAGTAACCATATGTTGCCACATTAAAATGCACATGCATCATGATACTATGTCACTACGATGTTTTCCTGATGACAAATAATTTAGGAGGGATAAATTAATTGTGACTTTAAAAGAGTAATCCTGAAAAAAAAAATCAGATTTGCATTATTACTATTATTATTATTATAATAAATGATAATAATAATATTAATATTATTATTATTGACCATTTATACTGAGACCATCAGTTAATCCACTGTCACTGGATTATAATTTATCATTAATGGACTACAATGATCAGAGGATATGGTATTTATTGGAGACAAAGTTTAAACCTCCACCATTTTTAGCTGTTTTCAAAAACCAGACTGGACAAATGACAGCTGTTCCCACACTGAAATATTGCTGGGATACCCCCCATGATTTCCGTTTGGTGTCACAGACACATTTTACTGAGTGACTTCTGAAAAATGTGCCTAAATTTAACTGCTATAGTAATCTGAGATACTTTAATTTGCATATACCAACCAGAGATTTAAAAAAAAAAATTTTTTTTTTCTTAAGAGTTCATGAGTGCTGACTGCAATTCTGTGTCTGCGCTGCAATGGACTCTTCTTTTCTTGGGGATCTGAAATGGAAAAGCCTCATCCCACAGTCTGTACTGAAACCCTACCCCATGTGAGGGCTTCAGTACAGCAGAAATGAACCCTTGGTGCGTAACAGGGTACAACAAAATGGTAAAACCTCCCAGCAGGACCATGTGAGATTTGGACTCCAATCTTTGTCTGCCTGAGTCAGTTTTCCTAAATGGCTGAATGATGGGATGATGTCCCAGCTTCAGTGAGCAGGTGTTTTCCAAGGGATAGTCTGTGAAAAACTGTGCACTGGCCAGTTATGATGAGGAAATTACAGTTACGTGATTCTAACTACTCTGTCAAGGAGCACCTAGGTACCCGTGTAACTACTATGGAGTGAATGAGTCACGAGAACACACATCTAAAAGCAAGTACGAAGTAATCATTGAGCTGCCATGGAGGATCTGAGCAGAGCTCCCATTATCATGGCCTGGGTAAAGCACAAACCTTTCTGAAGAACCAACCTGCCCTTGCACAAGCCAAGACTGCGCTTACAACAATTCTCATATAATACCTTATTTGTACAGTAATCTGGATAGTACAGGTTGCACAAGTTTATATAGAGTGTTTCCTAACTTTTAAATGCCTCTTTTATTTTTTTTTTTTTTTTTCAGCTGATGCATGTCCATCTATGCAACATTTGGTTGTGAAACCAATGGCATACAGTGGCAGGGCACGGCATCATGGCACCACAGCACCAGGACATCATGTTGCACTGTTTGGTAACAAAAGGCGAGGCAAGCGGAGCGCAGTGACTTTTGCACACAAATACGGCGTCTATCCATAGCAATCCGATGAACTCAAAACCGAGCTCAGCGCTTTGGGGGCTGCAGCAGCAGCGCGGGGTTGGTGGCTGGGCTTGATGGTCTCAAAGGCCTCTTCCAGCCTCGGTGATTCCATGAGTCCACGATTCCACGATTCTTTGCCGTTGGCACGGGGTCCTGCCGCGCTTGCCCCACGGGCTCCGGCTGCTCCGAGCCCCGCGGTGCTGCTGCTGTGGCCCGGTGGGTCCGGGCTTGCTTCTTCCAGAGCCTCAGCCGGGTGCGGAGCTCTGGGGCTGGAGCTTAGGGGCCGCGTTCGGAGCCGCGCTGGTTTGTGATGGCAGCATCGAGCGTCTGGGACACGGACAAACACAGGGACACCCAGGGACACCCAGGACACTGCGGGGACACTGCGGGGACACTGCGGAGACACTGCGGGCCCCTCACGGAGCAGCCGCTCTGCCCCTCGCAGGCCGTGCTCCAGGGGGGCAGTGGGATTTCTGTGTGTGCGAGTGAGTGAGTGACCCTGTGTGTGTGTATCTGTGTCTGTGTGTCTGTGTGACCCGACTGGTGTCTGTGAGTGACCCTGTGTGTGTGTGTCTGTGTCTGTGTGTGTGTCTGTGTCTGTGTGTGTGTCCCTGTCTGTGTGTGTGTGTCCCTGTCTGTGTGTGTGTCTGTGTGTGTCTGTGTGTGTGTGTTTGTGTGTGTGTGTCTGTGTGTGTGTGTGTCCCTGTGTCTGTGTGTGTGTGTCTGTGGTTCTGTGTGTGTGTGTGTGT
>WAAG01030442.1:499-45659 GCA_013390105.1 Tichodroma muraria
TTTATGACCAAAAGTGATGTGGCTTTTAGTTATGGACTCGATGGCCCTCAATCATCTCCTCTTTACCACATTAGAGGCCTTTTTTTTTCCTACTGTCCTTAAGTGTACAGATGCCTGTTAAGCTTAGACAGTATATTTAATCTACAAGACCTATACCAGGTAAAGTGCATTATCTTCCCACCTACTGTAATTTCTGTTTGCAGCTCTTCTTTTAAAAGAATCACATTTAGAATCTATTCTAAATGTGTTGTGCAGGCAACAGGAGTGAGATCAGACTTAGCTGAGCACCAGAGGTGATTTTTTTTCAGCTTTAGAAAATATGCATACAAGCCAAGTAACAATATGTCAGGACAATTCTGGACAATTGGACAATACAGGACAATATAGGACAATTCTGTCCTATCTGCCAGTGTTACGAATTCAGTTCTTCAAAGAAATAGGCACAGCCTTTTAAATCAGTTCTTAAAACATAGTTCAGGTTCTACGCCTAAGCAAATACCTCACACAATGCAGTGGGGAGCTAAATTGCTCCTCATTAGTTGGTCGCAGACTTAAAGGCTTTTATTCCAAAACAGGCGCTGTGTAACAGGGGGATATGGATAAATACAGAATATGTGGAAGGGAGGTTGAAGAGTCCCTTATTGGTGGTGAAGGACTACAGTCAGGGCTGAAGCACCATTCTCCTTGAGACGGTAAGGGTTAAAGTAGAGCATGAGCATTTCTCAGCTCTCCTCTGACAGGTGCTGAATTATTAACATTGTCATTGACAATGCTTACTGTTTCTTTGAACTCCTTCCTCCCATCAGGAGTCAGCACCTCTCCAGGTTGAAACCTCTACAGCCTCCACGGAGCCCCTGTGGCAGTGAAAGACACAAGCCCTGGGGGAATGTCCTAGATGTGCTTGCTCAGTGCTCCTTCCACCTCCCTCTTCCTTGTCTCCACAGGTGGAGGCAGCCTGGCACATAAACAGTTACTTCTGTATAGTGCTGAAACACCTGACTCTTGTTCGGGAGCAGTAGTGCTTAAGTCAGAGCTGAATAAGGAATAGGAATAGGAATACATTAACTGTAGTACGGTTTCTTGACAACAGTGAGCTGCAAGGGCAGGCAGTGTTACCCCAAGTAGGTTATGGATTTAGGTTATGAGCAGTGGAGGGAATGAGGATTTGTTCCGTCCTTACACTGGTGTCACCTGGCCACATTTCCCGGGAGTCCTTGGCTGTGCCACTCACCTTGGCATTTGCCATATGTGATAATAAATGCATTTATAACTTCCCAGCAAGATGAGGATACTGTTGCCTCTAAGCTTTGGGCAGAGTCATACTGGAAAGCAAATTGCTTTCCTTTGTTCAAGTATCCTATTCTTTGCTGTGTGCACTGTCAACATCACATCAACCCTCTGAAACTCACTGGGATGGATGCATCAGGAGGTCTGTTATCTCTGTACAGAATGTGATATTAATGTGATTGATGCATTCTAAGGAGAACAAGTCATACTATCTTTTGGAATTTGTTAAATGCATTATGCTTGCCTGCTTTTCCCTTCCTGAGGCATTAGGATGCTTTCCTGAACATCCTAAATTATTTTATTAAAGAGTTACCTAAGCGCTGCTAATTAGCCTTGGTGTTCCCTTCTTACAGAAGAAAAAGAAATGCATAGTGCAGGAGAATAAGGGAGCTCCCTTCCCTTGCTCGTAGCCACAGCTGCATGAGCATATGGCATAATTTCTGATTATGGTTCCAGGTGGAAGAGATCTTGCAGTTTATGCTTCAGCACAGGACTGATTTATGTAACGTTAACAGTCCATGGAGCCTGACCTGGTGTGATCCCACACATGCATCCTCTGGAAAACAAACTTTTTTCTGTAAACTGTAGTAGATCTTGAAGTAGTGAGACTTGAGACTTATTCAGGGTCAGCTCCTTTCCCTGAAGGCAGCAACCGTAGCTGGTGCTCCTTGAGGAATGAGTTTGTACTGTGTCTAGGACAGTAAATACTGGCCTGGGATCTTGATACTGCAGTAAGTAACTGCTAGGTTTTTTTTGGTAGTGGAAGAGATTTGTTAACAATAGAGGGTTTGCAATCAGGGTAGTTACCTGGTTTCTACTCTCAGCAATTTTGTATGTCCAAACTGCTAATTATGGTAGTGCCTGGGTATGGCCCAGGATTTGGCTAGTGGCAAGCAAGCAAGGGACTGCAGAGCTGGTGCTGCAAAGTTTTATCTGCCCTCTTGTACATGAGGCTGTGTGCTGAGGAAACAGGCTTCTGGAAAGTAGAACATGAATGAATAATAAAGGTTAAAGGCTTCTCAGAAAGTAGCATTTACTGTAATGATCAGACTGTTGTCCTTTCTTTTTTGGCAGGCAATAGAAGCCCCTGCAAACTTATGCTCCAAAAGGCTTTTTACTGACAACCTGCATTGGTAATGGACACTGTCAGAGGGCTGAGTGTTGCAGTCGGTATGCTCAGCCCTTGATGTGGGTAGTAAGTCAAATCCTGTGTAATCTGCTTAGTCAGACTGGTATAGACCCTTGTATTTGTTATGCAATTTGGCTTTGGTTTGCTGTGCTTGAGTTGCAAAACTCCCTTTGTCAGTGCAGATCAGGGATCTACTAGCAAACCGAGCCAAATTCAATGTGGTAGCATCTTGGATCAGTTGCCAGGTGTTCCTTAGACTTCAGCACAGCTCGAAGTGTCACAGGAATCACTGCACATCATTGCAGTGCATTTGTCAGGGGAGGGCTGTCAGTTGCTGACTGCAAAGGGCTGCCCTTCTTTTCCTGCCTGGAGCCATGGGAGGTTGTGTGAAGCCATGCAACCATGGGCAGAAGAAATGTTCTTCCACCATGCACGACCTGTCTTCATACCTGCCCAGAATCCCACTCACAAGTCAATTGTTTTTGTCCAACATCCTTGGAGGTTGCTCTGCACTTTAAAGCCAGTTCCTTTAGACAGAGCTCTGCCTGCTCTCGGGCCACAGACTGATGTCATTTTAATGTCAGTGCTGGATTTTCTGTGTCAGGAGCAGCTGGTTTTATGTGAAGCCATTGTGCTGTAATGTGTCTGAACGAGCTCTATATGTACCATGAAAACTAAATTAACATGTCTTTGTCGAGGCTAGATGAGGCTGCTTGGGTCTGGAAGGACGTGACCACTCTCCAGTTTCATTTTTGCATCCAGAGAGAAAGGGATCTGATCTGTGAAATGCTCCAAATCCTTTCATTAGAAAGGTGGGAGTTTCAGTTTCAGAAGTGCTGTTCGCATCTTAAGCTGTGTATGACTTGGTTAACAGAAACATAAAAGAGATAAGCTATATTTAACCCAACCATGCAAATAAAACCCTTATCAAAATCAGTAACTCAATCCTCTGAAGGATTTCCACAGGCTGGAGTTTTGGAGAGCCAGTTGTTTCTTCATGGTGAAAGCTGACACTTGACAGCCTGGCCTGCATTAATACCTTTCTACTTGCCTTTGTCTAAGTTATAGTGCCCTCCCTGAAATTTAGTATATTTTGCCTTACAATAGGAGAGAATTGTTCTGCGATACAGCCTGATAAAATGCTGCTCAGAATGATAAAAGCAGAGTAAAAGAAAAATACAGCAGAAGGTGATCTCAGGGGAGGAGGAAAAGGTAAATTGAAGATTTCCCTAAAGTTAGGGAAATCAAGGCCAGACAGGCCTATTTACTCAGCTAGTCTTGTTGGTTTATGCATCAGACCACAAGTTCTCAGCTGTTTGCTTACCATATTCAGCCTAATAACTTACATTTTACCTATGGGCCTGTTCCAAACGAAGTATGCAACACAGACAAAGCTCCACAGCTCTGCTGAGTGCTGCTGCTGCATTAACACTGATTTCTGAACCACAGAATGCATTCAGGAAACAGGACGTGCCACTGGAAACTGGTGCTACTGCTATGAGTGAGGAAGGCAGTTTTGCCCTCACTTGCCATGTGAAATATTTCATGTGTAACTTTTGCTGATGCCTTTGGACAGTGGACTTTAGTGGTGTATTTTCATGTGGGGGGTGGCTCTTGCTTTGTGATTTTGAGTTGGTTTTGGTCTTTTTCAGTCTCAAGACACCTACTAAAAGATAGCAGGTAAAACTCCACTAGTTTAATTAAGCTGTAGCTTTTCCCAGCCAGCAAATTTTCACAGAGGACCTAGTGACAAAAGGGTTGAGCTTCGTTTAAGCTTCTTTCCCTGAGCCTGAAGGAGCAGTAATAGAGCACCTGCCTTTAGCAGATGCAAATCAAGAGAGCTGTTTACTGGTGTACTAATGAATCCATGGAAAAGTAAGTGGCCTTACTGTAATCTGCCCGCCTCTTTATTTTCCTCAGACATCACCCTTGATGTTCAATTTAGACAAACCAGCCAATCTTTAAATAGAAAAATCACATTCTAAATAAAAAAAAAGGTCACAGTGGGCTTTGATTTTTTTTTTTCATTCTTTCACTTCCAAAGTGCACCATAAATGTTAATGATCTCCTTGAAGCGTGCTGTTTGCCATAGCTACACAGCAGTGGGTGTAAGGGTAGTGCTTGCTCATGCAGGAAAATGTCCAAAAGAACTGGTCAGGATCAAAAAGTCCTTCTTTGATCACAGTGCTGTGGTAACAGCTTCAATGGTAGGATAAAATCAGTGTTTGTTTGGAGTTATTTTCCTAACAGTGCAGCTTGTTTTGCTGAGAATTGTAGGAATGGTCAAAATTCATTGTCCCAAGGCATGCAGTACTTGAACGCTTCAGCCTGAAGAGGAACTGTGGGTATATAAGGAGCAAATCAGCCTCTTGAGCATGAAGCACTGCACTTGGAAAGGCCCGACCTAAGTGTCTGGTGGAAAACATACTGCTTGGAAAGGAAAGAGGAAATTAAAACAATGTGTGAAGATTACTACACATATGTAAATGAATCACAGTACCAGGCAATACAGCCAATTATGTGTATTTGCCACTAATAAATACAGATCAATAATTATATGAGACAAAAAAAAACCATGAGAAAACATTTAGCCTGAGATATGCATCACCTCAGATATAAAATAAGTACAACTATACAAAAATGTTCTAGTGAGAATTGTAGATCTTGGAATACTGTTTGGAGTGAAAAAAAATAATATTGCCACAAAACTCTTCTGATTTGAAACATTCCTTGCTTTCATCTGGTGACTGAAATCAATAACCAATTTAGACCATGCACTTTAATAGCGGTAAACTAATTAATGAACATTTTCTGACTCAACAGAGTCTAACAGCAAAATTTAGTTTCTTCAGACACTGACTTCAGGGAAGCTACCACATGCATTCATAAGTATCCTGCTGTACTCACTTGTTTGCCACAAGAAAGGAGAGGTTATTATGTGGTTCTCTGCTATGACATTTCCTTTTTCCTAGGTCAACTTTTCTTCCCCCTAGTAAATTGAATCCAGTGTTAATCTTTCAGAATAAGCAAGATACATCCAGCACTATGGATGCAACAAAGTTTTCCTCATCCCAAGCCATGATTTATTAATTCCAGTAAAAGATTCAGTATCCAAAAATTAGGTGCCTGCACTGGAATGTAAAGCCTGAAGTTTGATATCTGGGGTGCCCCTACGGGGTAAAAACCTGCCTGGAGGGAGAGAGTCAGACAAGATCCAAAACAAACAAGGTGGTATATAAAGCCCAGTGGAGCTCCAGCCAGCAGAACAGGGCCTGAAAGCTGTCCCTCTTTCAGACTTAAACACATTTCTTGAGGTCACAGAACTGCACTTGCAGTCTGTTGTGACTGTCAGCATAAAACTCCCTTTTGGAAAGCAGGTGCCTGACATGCTCCATCGAAGAATTTATCTTTGAGCAGCAGGTGTGACCCTCCATGCTTTTACAACAGTGGTTAGACCTCCCCAAGGCCAAGGAGATGCCTCTCTCTTCCTGAAAATGCTCAGATGTGCATCTTTTCAGACGATGCTTTAGCTGTCTACCCATCAAAGACAGCTAGGCTGTCCCTTCTGCCACCTCTGTTCTGCTGCACCTGTCTGACCAGGTGTAGTTTCGAAAATGAGGATGCTATTCTGCTTCTCAAAAATACTTGGCAGCGCTTTAAGTTGTGCTGAGTGGTATGTATTTATAAATGCACGTAGCCAGTCCTATCTCTACGGGACACCTCTGCTCAGAGCACCCTGCTGTGCTTTTGGCGTGTCACCAGGTTAAACTAAAAAAGCCAGGTTATGTTCAGTGCTTTGGAGGCTGCAGGCAGCGCCTGGCAAGCTGAACCACCAAGAATTTGGCTGGAAGTGTGGATATTGCAATAGCAGGCACTGTTATAAATGTTTATAGGGGGGGTCGAGCGTGTGTGTGCGCTTCTCCTCGCACTGACGCTGAGAGGCGGTGGCGGTGGCGGTGAGGAGCTGCAGCTGCCGGGGGGTCCGCTCAGGGTGCAAAAGACTAGTCGAGTGCAGTAGTGGGAAGGGGGGAAAGAGAGAACGAGGAGATCAATCTGTAACTGACTGTGAACAATCAATTGAGATACCCCACTACCTTCGGACCAGCCGAAGTGCTCTGCCTACATCACGAGTATTTATACCTCCCCTGACTTTGTACCTTTCCAGTTATGGCTATTAAAGGAACTGACTCTTTCGTTTTCCACTGCCCAAGCATTCGGCTGTCTGTTCCCGACAGCGCGGTGAAAGCCACGATTGCAAAGACACGCTTGAAGCACGGGAAAAATCCTCTCCTTCGCGCCGGGGGACCCCGCTGCATTCTGGGAGAGCAGTATGGAAATCACTGGTCCCGCCCCTGCTCCGCGCGCCGCCTCCCGCCGCCCTTCCCTGGGAACGGCGCCGCTCCGGGGAGTTTCTCCGTGAGCCTCCTAAGGGCTGGCTTTCCCCCCCAGCCCATCTCGTTACTGTGTTTTCCGAAGAAAACTGAGCTCCCAGTGTAGACGTGCAATTACGGCTCGTTTGCGTCTCCCTCCCTCGTATTGCTTTAACGGCTTTAATCGCGGGAATAGCAAAACTAATTCCATTTCCAATAACTGAGGGAAAAGGGGACCGGGAAGGGAAGGGAAGGGAAGGNTTTCCAGCTAAGGTGTTTTAAAGAATGGCCTGTGGACAAACGTCAGTGATTCAATGTGCTCGTGCTTCGGGCCGATCCTGAAAATTCGTATCAGCTCACTGAGAAACTTGATGGGCACTAGAGGCTGCCCAAGGGGAGCAGTGGCAGCACATGTTTAGGACGAGCCAGGAAATGAGAGCATCCCCACCTGCCAGAAGCAAGCTCAGCTGCAGAAAGGAACTTCATGTCTGAGAGTTTCCCTTCAGCCTATCTTTCAGCTTCTTCTGCATATAATGCAGAAGCACTGATTCATCTATTTATTTTCCTTTGGGCTTCTCTCTTCTTCTTCAAGAGGGCTGCTTTTGTTATGGAATTTGTAGTCTCTTCTGCCTAGTGGAACCCTGACCCAGGGTTCTTTCCTTAAGTAATAAGCAGAAAGAACTGGTAGTTAATCTCTCTGAGTGCTACCTTTTTCCTTTCCCAAAGGCTTGTCATTACTGAAGGAAGCTAGGTTTTCCTGGAGCTGGAGGAATTCTTGGATTTTTCTCTCAAGGCCTGTGGGTATTTTCTCCATGGCTGTTGGTGAAATTCTTCATTGGAAGTTTTTCCATAACTGGCTTTGAGGAACGTTTCGCAGCTCAGTCTCTCTTCAAATTCTGGGAAGTTTCCTCGGTGCCAGCACACATGCTGGGGAAAATCTGTCCTGGTTAAATAATTAGCAGGAGAACATAGAATTTTATCCCCATAGTCCTGCTCTGTTGAGTGTATAGCGAAATGTAACAGCCCAAGCTGCGTGGGATTTTAATGCTCACCACAGAAAAGACACAAGTATTTGGTTCTTGAGTTTCCAATATATATGCTGGAGGAGACTATCTGTCTCTCACACATTGCTATGTTTCCATAGTGCCTCCTCCTTAACCCTTCCCAGAGACATGGCATCTTTATGATGCTTTTTCCTTTTGTGGCCTTGCAAACTGCCACTGCAGCGTGACCCATAGGGAGGAGCCCCAGTGAGAGTGGTGAAATAGGTTGTGAAAAAAACTGGTGGCTCCCTTGGATCTGGAGTGACATGTGATTGTGAAACCTGAGACAGGCAAAACTGGCTGTAACAGGAAGGAAGCTCATTACTCTGTCACAAAGACAGCTTTCAGAATGGTTCTGTGTCACATAAAGAAATCAGTTAGATGAACTATCTCAGCAGCAGTAAAACTTGAAATACAGAATATGTAAAAGCAGAGAGAAATCCTCCAAGGCTGCTATATTTTGCATGAAATCATATGATGTTCCCTGCATTTTCTCCTGAATGTTCATTTTTTGTAATGCTGAAGATATCCATCTGTCAAGAGGAGAAGTAGTGATGGGGTGGGGATTAACAAAGGATAGATGTTTAAATGTTTGGGTGGATTGCTGGTAGCAATGTTTTGACTTTTTTTTTTTTTTNCTTTTTTTTTTTTTTTTTTTTTTAAGCAGGAACAGCAGCATTATTAGTTATCCAAAACCTAAACCCTTCCTATCTGGTCTTTACCTTGTATTTTCAGAGCATGGGTGATAATTAAATATGGTCAGAGATGATCACTGAGATGTTAAGTTCCTGTGCTTTGATATCAATTTATTCTGTCTTCTTTCTATTCTTTATTCTTTCTATTTTTTTCATTAGAGGATTATGGACTCAGATTTTTACCTGACCAGATTTCTCTTTTGTAACCAATTACAGAAACACAAATATGATCAGACTTGTGGTCTAGTCCTCCTGCTTATGGTGAGAATTCTAGAACAGCAGGAAGTATTGAAAATTATTTGGAGGCCAAGGTACCATTCATTGTAGCTATAGAAATTTCCATGAAAGAAGAATTATTTGCAAAATGGTTTATTTTATCCATAGTTTGACTTCTCTGAAACTTGGGGATCTTTTTCAAGGGGATGTTCTACTGTACTGTAGCTGTTCTATTCTAGCTAACATGTATGATAAGTTTCCATTTCACTTTATTTTTATGCTTGCTGATAATTAGGACCATGCCTTCAGTAAGTTTAAAAGAGTATTGCTTTATTAACATTAATTACTGTTAGCTCTTACTGACGTGGAAAGAGCACCCACATGTCTCAGCAAAACCAGCTCCTCCTCTGACAGATGACAGTACCAACAGCAGGCAAGAGACATTTCCCTGCAAGCTCCTTAAGGCATAGAATTAATGCATTCTGATTTACAGCAGCTACAGTCCTTGGAGTATTCACAGGGCTAGGATGGTGACAGGGAATGATACACACACATTGCAGCACATTCTGAAAGCACATCTCCTTTAGATGTGTAACCTGACGTTGTTTTAAATTGGTAGGGAGCAACTTCTTAAATTATAGATCTGTGTTTTCAAGGCAACAGAGAAAATTATTTCATGTGACAGTGTTAGCAGCACTTCCTTCTGAGGCCAAGTGAGACATGGTTTTTCCCTTCTCAGGATATCAGTCCTAAGAGAGATAACCTGTATCACTGTGAAAACGTTTTGTATTTTCTGGGGTGGAAAAAACTGTGAAGTATCTGAAATTGCACACTGTGTCTCTTTTTTTTTGCAGAGCTTCAGTACAATTTAGAGATTGGGAAGACTCTCCCCGCCTTGGGAATTAATTAAAATGACTGTATTTAATCTCTACAGACTATAGGTATTTGTATATTCAGTCTTCTAACATCTCTCTCTAGGGAATGCTTGCTAAAGAAACAGCTCAGCTTTTTCAGCAGAGGTAACAATGTTGCGTATTTGCAATTATTATTTCTTACACTAAGCATCTAAGTTAATACTTCCAGAATTAAGTTTAAAGAACAAAACAAACTTCTAGTGAAAGGATAACTTTGCCTAGAGAGAAAATACTTTCTCTAACTGTACTTCGACCTCTGTTCTCTTCGAAGTGTTTGTTTTGCTTTAATGAGAGTATGTTGCAATCTGTTAGCCTTACGGTACTTTTGTAAAACTCGGCTAAAAGAAATTGAGCAAATTTCACAAGAAACTTGGTAGTGTTGCAAGGAAGGTTATGTTAATGTATTTTCGTTTATCACGTTGGCTCTTGCCGGTTTATGGTGTAGATGTGGCCAAAATGATGGTGTTTGATGTCTAAAGACTGATGTGAGAGCTGGGAAGGCGACAGTTTTCCTTTTGCAGCTTATTTTGGGGACAATCCTCTTCCCTCCTGCATGGATGAGGACAAACTTTTGGCAGAAACATAGCACTGTTTCTGTCACAGACTGTCCAGCAGAAGGTAAAGGTGCTGTGCCAGGTGCAGCAGGTGTCCCACCTGTGTAGGGGGACAGGGATGCATGGAAAGCATCAGCTGTAGGTCTCAGGAGCACATCACCCTACACAAGGACTTCTCCCAGTGAGTTACTGTCCCAGCAGGCAGAGTGGCTCTGCCACAGTGTGCTGCTACTCCCTGGTGCTGCAGGAGGCAGGATATGTCCTCTTCTCCAGAGGGAAAGAGCTCTCTAACTTGCACCACTGGGACTAATTGCTGTTGACTGGATTTTGTCTTCACAGTGGAAATTTCATTGGTCTTAATTAAGTTACCTTAACCTTTCTTTCTTGGTCTGCTGAACTCTGTGGGCCTGAGATGTAGAAAAACAGTGGCTCCATAAATTAGCTGCTCTGATCATAAAAAGAACTATGAGCCTGTGATTAAAAATTCCTAATGAAAATTCCACTTGGGTATCAAACTAAGAGCAGATGATTGCTATCACTGTCACTGACCTTTCTATCACATTAACTTGTGTGAGACTTGGCTGTTGCAGTTTATATCACAGTAATAAAAAGCTCGCTAGAATTTGCTTTACAATGTTCTGGTAACTTAATATTCTATTAATTGATCCCCTGGATGATTAATAAAACCAGCCTATAAAATTTCATTTGAAACCTAGCACCCGGATACAAACTTTGTAGGTTCAAAGAAGTATGAAGACAAGGAATTTTCTAGAAAAAAAGTAATCACATTTGTACAAAAGCACTTGGTGTCATTTTTACTTCCTCACATTAGGTACAGTGTTTTAAAATGTCTTGAGATGAGAGTTCTATTTAGTAGGAATTTATCTACTGATCTAATGACTGCAAAGCCAACCAGGAGATACAGCAGCAGAGCTGGCTGACACATTCTTATTGGACTCCCAAATACCTCAAGTTAGAAAGTATGCTGCATCTTGCTGATATTAAAGGTTTCTTTAAAAATGACTATGCTTGCCTAGAGGATGCAGCAAGTGGTAGGACGAACAAGTTAGGAAACAGAATCAAGATTGCATTTCAAAAGTGGGAAAAACAAGACAACACTCCTCCTGAAAGCAGAGCAGACTAGTATCATACACTGTGAAATAATAGAAAGGTATAAATGCGTCTGGATGCAGTGATGAGTAATGGAGGAGCCTTTCCTGCAGGACTGTGGGGAGGCAGGCAGCACCCTAGCTTGGGTCAGGCTCCAGCCAGGACCAGAAAGGTGGCTGAAAGCTGGGATGAGGCAGGGAAGAGAAAATGGTGTCAAGGCCTGGCTGCCCAAGAGTGATGGGGGCTGCCAGCAGGGCAGGGGGGCTGGTGACACAAGCAGGGAGGATGGCAAGAAAAGCCAGTGCCAAAAAAGAGATGGCACTTCCTGCACCTCACAGAGAGGCCCCTCAACTCCTGGCTGCCCACACATGGGCCCGGCCATTGGGCCACGGCTGCGCTAAAGGGGCCTGGCACGAGGGCAAGGAGGGGCTTTCCCTGGCTTTTGCAGCCCTTCCTCCCCAAAAATGTGCTATGTTGAGTTTGGAACCAGCTTCATAACTTGTGCCCGCTGGACAAAACACCTTCCAGGACACCTGACAGGCAAAGGTGGATGTCTCAACACGGAGGGAACAGGCAGGCTCTGTGCTGGGGTCCCAGTGGGAATTTGTGGTGAATGGCTTGGCAGAGGGACGCCTCACATGTTAATTCTCATCATTTAACCCGGCTCTCAGCATATCCCTCGAGATCTGGAAGGGCTGTGTCCCTGTGGTAGGGATGGGAGGGCTCATTCTGTAGTTCAGACAAAGCTGGGTGTTTGCAACCACCACAACCACTGAAAGGAAAGGGAGCAACATTAGGAAAGGGAGCACAGTTATTACCACAGTGATTAACAGTTTTGAGTTAAATATTAATATGTGACAAAGGAGTGTTATTGGAAGGTTATCTTTAGCCCTCATTAGGAAAAAGCTTCTACACCCTTGGAGAAGGATTGTAGTAGCATACCTGTAACAGGGAAACTTGGAACTGGTAAAGAAAATCCTGAAGGTGGGAAATTAAATAAAATTTAAAAAAGAGGATTTAAATCTATGACAGCATGCAGGTTTCTAGTGGCATATTCATGTCATCTGGGTTTATGGAGATGGTTTTTTGATTTCCAGAGCTGTGCCTGCAGATCTTGTGGTGCAGTGAGAGTGTGTGAGCACAAGAGAGCTGTCACCGCCTTTGCACGTTCAGCCTGTGGGCATGGTTGGGCGCAGGCTGTGGAGCTGGTGATAGGAGTACACGGCACAACTTTGCCTCTGCAGCTCAGTCCACAAAAGGAGCCTTTTGTTCACAGGCTGTGTTTGTGGGGCTGTAAGGCGGTTATGAGGTAGCTGAAAGGAAGGCAGTGGAAAAAAACCCAAAGGGGAATGGGAGAGAAAGGTCAAAAGGAGCAATAGCCTTTTACCCAGACGGATTTACTAATTAAATAATAAATGCAGATTTCAAATCAATGATAAACACTGATTAAAGAACCTAAAGGAAAATGGATCAGTGGTGGCTGAGGATATATTCCTCTCAGCAATTAACATCTCACAGCTGACTTAAAATCCACCACGTTTCCCCCCGTCTAGAAAGAGAGGCCTAAGATGGCTCAAGGAAATGAGCTTTGAGGCACCACTTGTGGGAGTGATCATTAAAGAAATATTTCAGGCTCACAGCAACCAAAAATTAAGCACCTTTCTGCATAAAACAAGGGCCTCCACCTCTTTCAGTTGTTGTGTTCTCTAGTAGTCAAATGGCATGTTGGTCTGAAGCACCTAGAGCAGAAATTTCTGTGTTTTATAGGTGAAAGGTTTAGGCAGTCATCATGTATTTCTGCTATTTATCCCTCTGACTATTTCATTAATTTCACTGTGAAAAGCATGCTGTGTATTAGAAATGAAAGCCATACAATTAAAGCAGAATCTCAGGTAAGTGACTCCTCTTTCCTCCTCTACCCCCGGCAGTGAGTAACACTTTCAATTGCTGTTGCACAAATACCTTTGAAGCACAGTGCCTGTGTTGTGAACAATGACAAAAATCAGGTAAGTAGCAGGTACTGGCTGTTCCATGAAGGATTAAGATTAAAGTACATATGCTTGACTTGATCTTCATTTATTCCAGAAAATCAGAGGTCAACAAAAGAAGCTGTCAGCTTGCAAATTAAAGGGATATTTCAAGGAAATGTAGACCTTCAGCAAGAAAAGACTAGTCAAGTGCAGCAGTGGGTGTGGAGAAAGAACAAAGAAATCTGTAACTGACTGTGATCAATTATAAATACCACTGCCTTCGGACCAGCCGAAACGACCTGTGACAGGATAGGTATTTAAAGCTCTGAGAAAGGCACACTGTCACAGTTATGACGGTGCTGTTCACGTTCTCATTTGGCAAAACCAAAAGGCTGTGGGTTTCTCTTTCCAAAACAGGAGGCTATATCTCTCCTAAGGTCCCGTACGTGTCAAATTTTGCGTGGGAACTCTCCTGGCAGCGTCCCCGGGCACCGCTGCCTGCTGGGTAAGCGCTATGCAGATGAGCCGCGGAAATGCACCGAGGCTGCTGGGGGGGGCGGCCGTGCTGCTGCTGCTGCAGCTCCTCCTCCTCCTCCTCCTCCTCCTCTTCCCCCCGGCGTCGCAGGAGGTCTCTGATACGAGCAAAAAGGCTGCTCGCAGATCATCTTTAACCAGCGAAGCGTGCGGAGTTTGCTGCGTGAGTTTACTGCGTGGGCAGAGCCAAACAAGCAGTCTCGCAGGTACATCTGAGGCGTCGCGTTCTTTCAGCTGCCTCTGCTGTAGCTGGTAACAAGCAGCGCGCACCTTTCTCTGTG
The DNA here is from genome assembly GCA_013390105.1 of Tichodroma muraria. Taxonomy (NCBI): domain Eukaryota; kingdom Metazoa; phylum Chordata; class Aves; order Passeriformes; family Sittidae; genus Tichodroma; species Tichodroma muraria. The sequence goes on from WAAG01030442.1 coordinate 14,603, forward strand.
CGAGGGGCGATGCCGAAGCCTTGGCTCGCTGCCCCGCACCCCGTCAGTGCTGCGGATGAGGAGACGGAGAGGCCAGGAGCGCATGGGCATGGGCGGCATCCGCATCGCAGCAGCTGCTGAGAAACTGTTGTTGTGAAATAGTACTTTAATATTAGGGGTAAAATAAACACATTAAAAAGCAAATGTCGTGGTGAGGTTGGGTTTTTGTTGTTGTTGTTGTTTTGGTTGGTTGGGGTTGGTTTGTTTGTTAGTTAGTTTGTTTTTTTCTTTTCTGGCAATATTAGAGCCAAGGAGCATCGGTGAAAAAGCAAACCTAAAAGGCAGTTTCAGTGAAATGCTCTCCTTGCAAACAAAATCACCTGAAGGAGACTCTTTCTCCTTGCCCCATGCATTCCCACATCCACCTGCCCCTCAGCAACTACCTCTGCAGCAAACGCTCAGACCCTGGGAGAAAGCGGTCTCGGTTTTGCCAGCCAAATACCCCATGTAATGTATGGAGGGTCCTGGTAAGTACAGACCGGCTCAGCCCAGAGTTTAAAGTCCCAAAAAGCACAACTGCGAGGGCAATGCACCACAGCACTGGGTGTATCCGTTTTGATTGGGATAGGGTTGATTTTCTTCCTAGCAGCTGGTACAGTACTATGTTTTGGATTTAGTATGAGAATAACACTGACAGCACTCTGATGTTTTAGTTGTGGCTTACCCTAAGTCAAGGACTTTTCAGCTTCCCATGCTCTGCCAGGGAGCAGGTGCACAAGACTCTGGGAGAGAGCATGGACAGGACAGCTGACCCAAACTAGCCAAAAGAAAGGATGTCACGCCCAGTACATAAACTGGGGAGAGTTCACAGGGAGCCGCTGACCGCTGCTGGGGGATGGGCTGGACATCAGTCAGTGGTAGGTGAGCAATAATGTGCATGACTTCTTTCTCTTGGGCTTTTTTCCTCTCTCTCTCTTCTTTTTCTTATTAACTTTTCTCATTAACTTTATTCAATTATTAAGTGATTCTTACCTCAACCTATGTGTTTTATTTTTCCCATTCTCCCCATCCCAGGGCAGGGGTGGAAGGGTGGGGAGTGAGCAAGCATCTCCGTGGTACTTAGTTGGCATCTGGGGTTTAACCACAGCACCGGGACAGAAGTTCTTCCACCTTCCAAAATCAGAATTTCACTCACTGCTGTTTCATTGCGCTGCAGTTCTTTTCACTGTCCCCTTTCTGCTCACCTCACAAAGGAGACCTTCAGAGCAGCTCTGCAGCCTCTTCTGCTGACCTGCCTCTAAGGTCCTGAGGTCACAACTTTTTGGAACCAAGGATTTCTCACCTGCAGTCCCACCCTCTCCCTTGTATTGACACGTCTAACCTTGGAAAGTGATACAGTGGCAAATAGCTGTTCGAATGTTATCTTTTCAGCCCAAGAGCACACAGCAGTGGTGTGGAAAGAAGGAATTGCTCTGGAAAATCTTCAGGAACCTGATTTTAGATTGTCTTCAAATTGCTGTGTGCACAGGAGCTCACTGTCTCATCACAGGAGTACATTTCATAATCCTAAAGAAAGTAAACATCACTCCCAGTGATTTCAGAGAGGCTGGCTTCAAATATTCCGGAAACTCAATTCATCTTGGTGTCTGTGATCTATCAGGCTTCTTTGGGCTATAAAAAGTGAAAATACAGTCATTACTTGCTCCAAAAGGAAAATAGAAAATGGAGTTATTTTCAAAAATTTGGAATACTATCTGAATTTCAAAATTTTGCTATTCTGCCTCTGCATTTATAGCATTAGTTTGGAACCAGAAGAAGAAGTTTTAGTTTTTGTGGATTTGTTTTTGATTTTGTTTTGGTTTTGGTTTGGATTTTTTTTTGTAGAATACTGGTATCCTGATGGCACCATGATTTATGGATGAATTTCTTCAGAGCAGTGCTGTGATTTCATTCCAGTACCCACTGAGTGCCAGAATTTTTATATTCTGAAACTAGATAAACCAGGAAGTGAGGAGTCAAAGCTTTATCCAATTTGTTCTTTTTGAAGGCATAACATTATGTTGTGCTTGAGACTCAGTAGGTTCAACCTGGGTCTGAGAAAGCTTAAAATAAAACAAGTTAGGGGCACCAAAATAGTGTCTCTTTCATGGGAATGTCCAGCCAGCAACAACAGCCAAATCTGTTGTCTTTGGTCTTCCTCCTTAAACTGAAGACATTATTACCCTTTCTGATTTATCAGAAAATCAAAAGTGTTGGGGTCTTGGTTGTCTTATTTTTTTGTTTTTGTTTGGTTTTGGGTTTTTTTTAGTCCTGCAGAGTTCTTTTTGGCTGCATAAACCTACTGAGCATAAAGGGAGGCAGGAAGAAAAAAGACCATGTCACCATAGAAAATTAGTTAAAATTCAATGCAAGGGACGCACACAAAATTTGGAATGATTCCTGAGATTATTTGCTACCTCTTGATTTTGTCAAATACTTTGGTAATGCTGCAAATATGTTTGGTTAGGGATTTGTTTATGCAACTCAGTCTGTTTGCACATGTTTTACATCAGTAATATTGTATCCAGGCTTCTTCAAACAAGTTCCTAATCTGACAACAAGTTTTTGGCCTTTATCACAGTTGGAATCCATTTCACTTGCTACTACTTCAAAATCTGCATAGTTTTTTAATGGAATTCATTTTCTTCAAAAACTTGCAAAATTGGGCCACTCTCAGCTGCCTTTCAATGCTTTGGTGCCATTGTTACAGTGGGTCCAGCCAGTATATATAATTGGAAGTTGTCCCTTTTCACCCTTAAGAAGGATTGTGTATTTTCCTTGAGCTTTCATACCCCTTTTTTCATGTGTATTGTTTCACAACAAGGCCCTGTACTTACCTTCATGGACCCATCTTTGACCTGTTGCAGAGATTCACAAGGGATGCAATCCTTGAATCTATTAATCCCTTATCACAGAAAAGCCCCAAAATATTTGTAAAACCTAGCCGAAAATGGGAAATTCACATCAGCCCACAGGGTTGTTTTGAGGGCTTCATCTTTGTCCTCCCTCCAGCCACATCCCCCAGGCCTCAAATTTGGTATTATTTTATTACACTAATTAGATACCCAGCAGTATGAGCTGGGCTTCTGGGCTAAATTTTGGAGTATGTGTCATCTTCTATAACACCTTTTTGAATGTACATTTGAAAATACAGGCTGGAGCCTTGCTACGTGTTCCAGAAGAGCCTGTCTAGAGTGGAGACCCACTCTGAGTGTAATAAGACAGGGTATTTTTGATAAGAGCTCAAGAGGATTTCTTTATGTGGCTTGTGTTAATTTGCTTGCTGCGAACAACTGCTCCTCTGACTAGCCCTGTTTAATGCTGACTTCTTCTCTCCTGTGACCCACTCTCTCTGTGTTTAGCTGTGTCTTTAGAGACAACACACAGTCAAAATATTTGACATGTTAAGTCAGAGGGTTAATGTTGCTACAGGAACCTTTAGGAGTACTTCTGTAAGGTTACTTTTAATTAATTTTTACAGACTGGAAAGAAGGTGACAAAGATTCTACAATGTGCTTCAAATACAACATGCTACACAGCACTTAAAAATCTAGTGTTAGTGACAAGGATACAGGTATTCACTGAAATGACCTAATTTGACACTTCAACACACATTGTAAGCAACATTCCTAGGAGTGTTTGAGGAATGCAAGATACATGATTTGATGAGCATTTCACGTCATCTTTACACCTGCCAATATAAAGAATGAGAGGTGTCTCCTTCCACTGTGTAGGAAGGGAAAAGTAACTTACATTGGTCAAAGCATTTTCCTCAATAAAAGTAGATGCTTGAGAAGAATATTGATGAATATTGCTGATTTTAGCAAACAACAGTATAGCTGGTATCTCAGAAAGGAATTTTGTTAATCAACATACTCATTCAAAGCACTGAGAAGTAAAACTTTCTTGATTTCCATACAGCTCTAATCTATCTAAAGAAAATAAAGGAGTTAAATGACCCTGCTGAGGGATTGATTCTGGATTTTTCCAAGTGAACTAATCTGGCAATAAGGTTGCACTGGGTGGAGATAAGGTCCCAAAACCACCTCTTTTCTCCTTTTATCTTATAATTCCTAAGAAAACATGGTTTGGTTTGTGGGTGGGGTTTTTTTGGTTGGTTGATTTTTGTTTGTTTTTTTCCCAGAATGTACCTGGATTGATGAAGTTTTAAAAAGCATCATAAGTGTAGCCAAGAAGCAGTAGTAAAATGAGTGTTTGGTGATACAAATTTCCCGCTAATGGCTGAGCTTCCTGGTCGAAATCAACTACATGTTACAGTTTGGCACTCATTTTCTTTGAAATAACTTTTTGTTCTCCGTTACATAAGCTCTCTAATTCACTGCAGGCTTGCAAGTGTCCACTAAAGACAAAGAGATTTACTGAATAACTTAATTTTTGCTAGCGTATACTGCTTCCGCTTTCTTCCCAGGAGTTTTAGTAAGACTGTAACACTACAGAATCATCAGAAGCCATTTGTAGCAACAGAAAACCTGCTCTGCTGTTCTGCTTTTGCTTTGTGTGCATAAATGCAGTAGTAAATGGCAGGATAATTCAGAGATTGAAGGAGTGATCAGACAGGGACATGATGAGTTATGGGGGCAGGGAGTCTGTTGTTTCACCTAAGGGAAAAGCTTATTAATTGACATTTATGTAATTAGAAATTTGAACACTACTTTTCAAGCTTTTTCAGACATGGAGGAAAATTATTTTATAATTTCTCTCTTACTATTTTAAAGGTATAGCTTAATTTAGTGAGGTCAGTAAACTAAATGTTGCAATTTATTAAGAGTATTAAATGGAGCAACAACCTCCACAGGCAAGAGATCACAAGCAAAATATTTAAAGCCTTGTGACGTTCACGAGATTATTAGCTGCTTGAAAATTATCTTCCCAAGAATTAAACTTAATTTTATTTGCTTCTGTCTGGATAACTTTAGGAAATGTCACCAGAAAATTGTTTTCTATCAATTCCAAAGAGAAAAATGATTTTGCTCTTTATTTTCTTCTGACAGCCCTGGCCAAGCCCACACAGAAATTTTTATTGCTGTTTAAACTGCCTACCAAGAAGTCTCTTGACAGTCTCCATACTTCATCTTTCTAATCCAACTTGTTCTTCCAAAGCTAAATTGATATTGCAATTTCCTAATTTATGATGTCATGCCATCTTATTCAGGAACCGACAGATGCTGAAATCTTAATGCAGTAGTAATGTTATGCCCTGTACAAACTGGTACATCAATTACATTTGCCATTTGGAACATATCAGCTGAATTGCTCTGGGTTTGCCTGATCAGGGAATAAGACTCTGTTGTGGTGAGAATAGGAACTTAAATACAGAAATATAAATGATTGGCAGGGACGCTAATAAAATCATGTCTCAAAATACCTCTGTTTCAGCTAATAAAGATTAGGGTTGTCCTTGAGAAGTGCTTAGTATATAATGGTTTTAACTTCACGTTTCAAATAATTTTCACTATCAGTACTTGGCGCTCAGCTGGCTTTCAAGTAAAAAAAAACAAACATGGATGCCTCTTTGCATTTATTATTTATTTACTTATTTACTGTTTTATTTACAGTGTACATTCTTATTAACATTGTCACCTTTTACTGTACAGGCAGTTTATGACCATATGCACACCGTTCGATGGTTTATGGCAAAGCATTGCTTAATCAAATCTCATTTAGCAACAGTGTCAACTGAAGTCAGCAAAATATTTAAATATTGGCAGTACTGTAAGCATGCAGCTATTCTTTTCAGTTTTGAATATATTGTGCATTAGGCTGAATGAAGGCCTAATAATGTTTCCTCTGCGATGGTTGTCAAGGCTCTGTTACAGATGCTTTCCTGCAAAGGCTTTGGCATGTTGCATATTTGTGCCACAAGTGGAAACCAGTCTTCCTCTTGCTGTTTTCACAGCATCCCTCCCCAGAATCATAGTGTTAGAAAAGGCTGAGGCCTAGAGACACAAGAAAATCAGGATAATTCAGCCCTTAGGAGGCAGATGTGGAGTCCCTCCTAAATTTTGTATAGCTGAATGTCTCTGCAAAAGTGGGTCCCAATGATTTCCCAAGTGGCTGTAATGTAAACAAAACAAAAAACTGTTATTTCTCCTTTCCTCTTATCTCACCTTGCAGCTCAAGTTTAATGTTGACATCAAAAATAAGACATCCAGTATTCTAGAAACCTAAATAACTGCTACTTTCTATGCTTCAAGAATGGACTATGGAATATGAAAGCAGTTTATTTTGACAGACTGCAATGCACTATCAAGGACGGAATTTTTGAAAAGATGCTAATGTGTTTTTGTATCAGGGGAAAAATAATAATCAATATGTTACCCTTAACGATAACAGCTTCATTTAAAAAGTTTTTATTCTAAAGAGTCAGTCAAGGTTAAGAGGAAATTTAACATTTGTTGAAGGTCCCTGAGAAAGATAAAGTTATGTGATCCTTGAGAATGTACTTTAATAAGGCATTGAATGGCACTGGGCAAGCACATACACTCACATTACTGCATTTATTCAAGCACAAGTAATGTTTATGTTGCTACAACACTCAGGAATGACCTAAGGAGGCCTCATTTGGATTCAGTTTACTTTTATAGTAATGTAGACCATTATCCAAGTTTGAGCTAGAGATTCTTATTCTGAAGGTTTTCCTTCCAGACTTTCTTTCCTTGTATTGTAAATATTATTTTTTTACAGATCAGTTACATTAAATAGAATGAGAAATTGAAGTTCCTTCTGAGTTTCAGGACTGTGATTTCTGCTGTCTTGAACCGCTGCTGCAAGGGGAAAAAAAAGCCCCCAAGGCTTTGAGATATTGGATATGTTTTAGATTACTAACCACAAATAATTTTCCTTTATGTGTTTGCATTTCGTTTTCCCCCCTGCCTAGCAAATACTACCTGACACTTAACTGACACTTAACTGTGAGGACAACCAGGTTAATTAAATAAATATACTCAGCTCATTCTACTGACAGTTGGAAATTTTCATTAATTTTACATAGTGGGCCCTGAATCTTCCCAACTTCTGGAGAATGATGTGAGGAATTCTTACAATCTGAGGAATTTTTCAGCTAAAAATCACTGGAAAAAATCAAAATGTGTCTGAGAAAACAAAGATACTGAGAAACAAGTAAAGTTTTTCTCAGAGATCTGCAGAGAACATTTATCTGGTATGATAACTCATAACCCAGGCAAATAATCTAGAGACCAGTTCCTACAGAAGCAAGTAAGAATCTCTAATCAATAAAAAGATTTTCTTCCAATCCTCAGCTTTTTTCATGTTGTATATAAAAAGAATTATCTTCTGTGCAAGATAATTACCCACATAAATGCCAGATCAGTATCATACCCCTGATTTGGTCACAAAGCCAGATTTATCATCTCTATTTTTAGGTCATCTGCTTTACTGACTATTATGGCCCGAGTGTCTAGAATGATGGAGTATTTACTTCTGAAAAAAATCCCATAGAAACTTGGAAATTCAGTGCTCCTTACACCATGCATAGCACTATTGTTCATCTTTGTCGGAGAGGCAAACGTAGAACCCCATAGTGAATTTTTGCGTTCTGTAAGTATCACTGTAGGTAGTGAGAATCAACAGGGGCAGCACAGAGCTTACCTGAGAAGCTACACCCAGTGTGACTACAGATTGATAAACCTGTATTGTATTAAACGCAGCTGTGTTAAATCTGTGTAAATTGGTAAGCACTACCAGCAGCTGGCAACCTGTTGGGAAGAGCTGGTGTCCAGAAGGCTTTGAAAAGACCAGTCGAGGTTAGCAGTGGGGTGGAATATAGAAAGGTTAGTTTAACTAACAGTAATAATTTCTGTGCACCCGCTGCCATCGGACCAGCCGACATCTGTGCTGCACAGCCAGATTATATAACTCTCTCAAATCACTGTTCCTCTCTAGTTAGGATGATATATGAAATTTACTACAGGCACAGAGGATGATTAACAGAGAGTATATGCACCAGTAAACCATGTCCCTGTCCCCTCTCCACATTTCTTTGGCAGTTCAGAGCAGAACTAATTCTTGGCTTGCAACAAATTTGCATGATGGGAAATTTAAGCAAATGACTGAGTTGTAGACTGCGAAGGCGTCGTTTGAGTTGGGCGAGTATCGAGAGAAAGGTTTAGTTACCGAATTGAAAAGAATAGAGGCTGCCTCGGAACTGCTGCGGAGAGACGGATTTTGTGGGGCTCGTTCTTCTTTCGGAGCTCTTCCGCGTACGGTTAAGAAACAGCCGCGCTCCAGCAGCCTGCTGGTGAGATGCAGCAGATGGCAGCAATGCACAAAGGAAACGCGGCCCTCGGCTTATCTCAGGATTACTCTGAGCACACAGACCTCACCCTTCCTCACACCCACTGCCGGGCCCTAGAGCTGCTAAATGTCTCCATTTTACTGGTCGGGATTTCAGCCTGCTCTGGTCCATTTGTCAGCAAGTGTTTTAAGTGAAGAATCGGACTGGAAGATTCAAAGCTGAATGCCTTTGCAAATTCTAAAGAACACCACTGAGAGGCTGTCATTATAAATAAATAACCTGAAAAGAAAGAGCTCCTGATATTAAGACACATATACTCAGAAAAAGAATGTAATTTTGACTTCATTTTAATAAAAATTTTAAGGCACCCGGGCCAGCAATTAAAAGGGTGAAGTAGATAAATTCAATTTTATGGCTTTTAAAAAGCAGTACTTCATGAATTCATGCCTATTTGTAAAAGACCAGCATGGCTCTCTTCAGTGCTGTCAGTTACAGAATTTCATCATGTATTTCCTGCAAAAAAGTACAATAATTTTCAGCAAAATCGGGCAAGTCTTACAGGGAAGCATTAAATATTATTGACATGTGTTGGGGAGATTATTACCTAATTTTTAAAATATTTGACTAAAAAGGAAGGGAGAAAAATAAATTCTCCTTTTGATGCCACTCAGAAGACCTTCAGGAGGGAGATGTCTGAAGGCATTCCCACTCCCAGTTTCCATGTTGTCCCTGCTCATCCTCCATTCTGTCAGATTAATAACTCCGGGCTCCACCTTGCAGCTAGCACTGGAGCAGTGCATGACCCAGCCTTATGTTGCAGACAGATTTAGAAGAACCAGCTGAATGGTGCTACATCTGATTTTCAGCCACCGCTGAAATATGTATCGAACCTGAGATCAGCGATGCTCTGCGTTTAAATGCTAACCAGTGACCTGTGACAAGGGGACTGTGGCCACCCTGGTGATTTGGCTGTGGGGAGGAGAGGGCCAGCATTGCGGGAGGAGAAGAGCTGCAAGGTGGCTTGGACACGAGTTGTCAGTAATCACGAATTATGGGCTTATGTGGGCTCAGACTTCAGCCACTCTGTAGCTGCCTTTCCAACTGCCCATGATTTACACCCTGGCAAATCTCACAGCACCACCATGACCTCACTGCACATGGAGGCATTTGCCTCCAGCACAGTGGTGCCTGAAACTCCCCATAGAGGGGTCCCCGTGGCCAGTCCCAGAAAAACAACCACCACCAATCTGTCTTCAAAAAAAGCACAAGTGTGGCTTTGAAATCGGGAGTTAGGAAGGAAACGGGTTAACTGTATGTACTGCAGTTTTCTGACCTCTCTGGCCCCACGATTTTATCTGGGTTAAGGATGGAAACAAACTGTTGCGAGCTGGCAAAGCCGGGCAGCACCTAATGCAGGGTACTGAAGCTCCCTTGCTTCTCCCCAGTGAATCTGCCCTTGATTCTAACCAAGAGGTCAAGAAGTGAGCTTTAGAAAAATAGGCAGATGAGATTCACTGTTAATCTCAACTCTCATTATAAAGCACCCCCAAGGAGTTAATTTTCTCTCCCTGCCTGTCTTCAGTGTTCCTGTGGCCCAACTGCGGGGTCTGCTTTGACTTTCCTCTCTCGGAATGCCATCAGTTACCAGTGTTTGAGTAAAGTGCCTTAATACCTGGAACTGAAAACAGTTTTGGTTACTGTCTTTCTTGAGATGTTTTATTTTTTAAGGAACAGTGATTCATCTTTCTCTTTTATCAGTGGTCAGGAAAGTAAATTAATAGAAAACAAATGCACAGTAAATAAGTACTTAGCTTCTTTTTCTTTTTAAAATGACATCCAGAAATTTTTGCCTCAGCTGGTCAACTCCACTGCAAAATAGATGAACTAATTAAAATCATTAGATTATAACACTCATCTCCTGCAACCCAGTGGTGACTAAGACAAGGTAACAGAAACTATTCTGCGGGTAAAACTTACAAGTATAGAGCCCATTTTCATTGGGTCTATCAAAGCTAGTAGGTGCAATACTTACAATTAGGTTTAAGCAAAAATACTTTGATGAAGAGAAGATGATCTGGAATAGTCCTGGAGAATTCAAAGCCTTTCAGAAGGGATCTAAGCAGAGCTCAGTCCCAGAAACTCCAACACAGAAAACCACATGTCTTTTCTGTCTGTCTGACAAACTCAACTCACTGACAGATCAGCTCATTGTGGAGTGTGGACACTTGCCTTTTCACAATAAAATTAAAAGGTGTTCTTAAAATGAGTCTTACTTTTCATATATCTACACATTGGTTGCAACTCACCAGAAAAGCAATTTCTGGAACAACCTAGTCAATGAAAATGAAAGTAATTATTTCGTGACTCTAACAATAACCTGGAGGCCAGCCTGTTGGCATCCCATCTAATTACTTCATATAGCATCTTTTATTCTTCGGAGATTATTTGCTTAAAAATTTCACTGTAATGTTATTCACTATTAGAGAGAAGCAAAGCTCTAATTTCTGCCACTATTGTGATGGTGTAAAGCAATACTACAGACTATGAAATAAATTAATTGAAATTATGTACAACACTGTCTTGTTCGGAGCTGTATTCAGAATGAATACCTAAACATTTATGTAAAATCATCTACAGGCTTCACAGTAAATAAAACAGCAGCTCTTTAGCCTTTTCAAGAAAGATATTACTATACCACGTGTATCAAACAAACACAGAGAAGATATGAAGATTACTCACAGAACCTCAGCTATCTTGGATATGTCCTTAACATAAAATTTAATCTTCCCATTTTTCCTAGCCAGCGAGGCATATAGAGTATGATCTGCTGCTGCTGCTGCTGGACAAAATGCTGAGGTACATCTGTGTTAAGAGAAAATGCTCTTCCCATATTTTGGGGATTTTAATTTCAAGTTATGCCTGTCACTTAACTTTAGTGTCCTTTTATGGCCTATTTTTTATTTTGATGAGGGGTATTACACGATGTTTTCTCAAAACCCCAAACCAATTATATTCAAAGATGTATCTGAAAGAAATTCATGGTCTAAATGCTCTCAATTTTTTCCTTTTTTATAAAAAATTCTAAATTTAAGCTTTCTTTCAAATACGGTAAAGCAGAAATGATCTGCCAGTGATAAGCCATACTTCAGAGTAGGTTCTCTGGGTCATTCAGTGTGTAAAAAATAAGGCAGTGCTCAATTTCCTCTGCAGATGAATGCAGAGATATTAGAAAGGATAATTACAAGAAATGGTGACTCAAAGAGGGAGAATATATTCTCTTAAATACTGCAAAATACCAAAAAGACAATAAAAACTCCCAAACAATGAAACAATAAATGTCAAATAAAAATAAAATTAGGATCCTAGAATATATATTCTTCTTGTATTTAAAATTATTTATTCATTCTCTGCAGGAAGCAGGAAAAGGTAATAAAAAAAAAAGGAAATACATTGGCTTACAAGAGTTTGTTCTGCAGGTGTAAAAGGTAAGCATCATATGGAAATTTTACCTGCTTATTTTATGGTTTTAACTATTTTACTTTAAATCGTGGCATGTATTATTTATACAGGCTTAAACAGAATATTAATTAGAAGTGATAGTTAAGCCTGAATATAAATCAAGATGTTAAGTGAGTAGTCTCAGTGGACATTTATAATTAGCATTTGAATGCATAAGTAGATATTAATTGCAAGCGAAGAACTGTAGGAAAATCTATACTTTGGAGCATGGAGGGGGTTGGATTTGACATGACTGCGTTCTCCCGTGCAACGCATTGGGATAAACATGGATTCTCTCGGCTCCCAGTTTCCCCGGACCCACGGCGAGCGGATTTTCCTCATGCTCATCAAGACAACGACCGGGGCTTTCTCTCAGCCAAAAAAGAATCCGGCTGGGATTCCCTCGGCCCCAGGACGCTGGACGGCCTTTCCGCGAACCCTGCCGGGCGGCGTTCGGGCGCGCTGCGCCCCGGCGGGAGCGGCGGCCGCCGCGGTAGTTAAGGGTATGGTTTCGTCAGCAGTACGAAGTGCAAAACGCAGGGGGAGGTGAAATACCTCATGGAGTAAAACAACTTTTTTTTTTTTCAAAATGTTGAAAACAAACACTTAAATTCCTTTATATTGTCAAAATATCTATATTATAAATACATTATTCTAACACTAATATTTTAGTTATAAATACATACGTTTTGACTGCATTTTTTGGAAAGTATTAATTTTCTAAGTAGAAACCTGCTTCCCAATAAAATTTTTAACACTATGTTTTTATCTGCACTAATAGAACTCAAACCAGAAAATAACGCTATCATTAATTTATTCCCTTGTCATTATTACTATTGCATAACTTGCAGTAATTCACCATATATGTTAAAAATTCTACTTAGAATAGAAAGAATAGATTATATTATTCCGCCTAATTTTCCTGCATAAACCAGTAACCAAAATTTATATTAAGCCAGTCTGAGTGTTTCCATTCTGACTTATATCGAAATTTTACTTTCATTAAAAAAAAAGAGAAAAATAACAATAGGAAAAAAATTTAGGTGCAGTGAGCTGTGAATTTTCATCATCATCACTGCTACTACTACTACTACTACTGCTACTAGTACTACCACTACTACTACTATTTTTGTAGGGAATATTTGGTATTAAAAAATCATGCTGGGAAATTAAAGGGTTTTTTTAGCTAGTAGTTCAGCTAATTTTTAAGCTAATTATATTTCTGATGTTCTGCCAGCCAAGGTTTATGAGGTGTTTTACAAAAGTCTGCAGTTCATTGGTATTCTCAGGTAAAAAAATAAAGAAAGAGGTGTTAAAACTGTGAATTGCTCCAAAAGCCAAAAGCATCTGGGAGAGTGAAGAACAGACCCAAAGCTTCTTGACTTGCATCCATCTCCTTTGTTGTGTCAGCAATGAAACAGAGCACCAGTGAGAGATGAAAAGGATATGTAGGCTTTACATTTCTGTGAGCGAGTTTGAACAGGAGGTAATAAACTTACTTTGCTGGAACTTATCTTCTTTATGCTTGGTAGATAAGCTGGTGGTTTTCCTAAAACCCATCAGCACAGACATAATATCAGCTAGAGAAAATGAGACCAAAACCAAAGAGAAAAAAAATCAGAGTGCTATACCCCACAAAGTAATCCCCCAAGACTGATGTGCTACTAAGATGCTATATTTAGGACAGAAGCCTTCAAGGTATTTTCTAACTCATCAGGTCTAACACTGGCTACCACAAGCATTACATCCTGCAATTGGTATTTAAAACCCTAGGTGACTCCATAACTCTTTCTCCTTTTGCCTATTTACAGGCTACATAACATGTCAATGCCTTCCCATCCCCGTATTGTGCATACACCCTGTTCTCAGGTTTTCACTGATTTACACTCAGATACTTGTATTTCCTTCTTCTTTTCCACACTGACTTCCTGACAGGGGTCCAGAGAAATCCCTCCCTTCCTCCTGCTGCTTACTTCTCTCTTTTGTCCTTACCCCTTTTTGGTTGCACCAGGGCAGCTCCATTTCAGGGAAAGTGTTGCGTAACGTTTAACACTTCAATGTATTTAAGGAACATCAGAGTCACTTAAAAATGCTGAAACAAACTGAAACCCTGGAAATCACCAGCTGCATAATTAATTCTTAAATGTGTATCTGTACTAGACAAAACTTATCTCAGGTGGCTTTCCGTGCACACCTTGCAGCTGAAGTGACATCTCAGCTATCCATGGGCTCACCAAAGTTGGGGTTACTTCACATTTACCTCAGAATAGAGTCTTATGACTTATTAAATGAATTAATTTACTGCTAAGTAGAGTTTTATTCTGTCAGCTAAAGACAGATTTTATTTAGAATTTATTTTCATTCATACGAAATTAGAAACTGGACTGCTATTTATCCACTAACAATAAAAATAGGGCCTATAATAAATGTCCTTTTCTGTTTATACCTTCACTGATATATACAGGTACACAAAAGCATGGGTTCTGCTAAAAATAACTTCTCTCTAACATTAAGATCCAAGTTTTGCTTTTGTTCCCGGATCCCCTACAAGTATACAACCTTCCTGTCCTCTCCTGATCAGTTTTGACTAGCAGAGATCTGGGCAGCTTGCAGCATCTGGAGCCCAAAGTCCAGGCATGTGAGTAAGGAAATGGCTGGCTCTTCCAAAAAAAGGGATGAAGGCAAACAACCTTGATTCTCTAACTTAGAAAGCAAATCAAACGGTAAATAACTCTTTTACTTTCCAACAAAATCTGATAGTCTACAACTGTTTTAAATCTGCTGAACAGCAAATGAGTGCTTTATACCGCAAATTATCTTTACAGTTTATACACTTTGTAAAGTGTCAGAGTTGACCAGCTGTACTACAAACATCTTCAACCCTTTCTGGCCTATTATACTTTTTATTGCATATGTTGAATGTGCATGCAATATATGGTAACAAGTAATAGGTGTCGGTTCTTTGTTTCAGCCCATGGTGTAATCACACCATTGTGGTCCTGAAGGTCTTGCTAAGCCTGACCCACAGTGCTCAAGAGCTTGATTGTGAGGATACTCAGGCAAGAGAGAATGGATTCATTTGTGCTTGGGTGAGCTGAAGTAAAACACATCTGAAAACAAAATCAGGGAGAAGTAACTGGAAACCAGTAACTAGGAAGGACAATAATTCAATAAAATAAGAAATCGGTGAAAAGCATCAGTAATTCTAAAACTGTATCTATCATCCACGTTTAACTGTAGAACAAAATACTTCACAAGAGCATCACACAACCTGACAGAGTCATAGCTTTCAAAGTTTCAGACCAGACTGGTTTTGTAAATTTTATTTTTCATGATAAATGCTGCTCCTCCTGACTCTTTCTCCAGTACTAAACAGTGTGCATGTGATTTGCACAGGTGTGATAAGCCTGCCAGGAAATGGGTCTAACAGTGAAAAAGCACCTGAAGGCATTAGTATATAAAACAAAATTGTCAAATGGTAAATCCTACTAAAATTACTTTTATTCATGACTTGAAAGACATTACTGCTTGCTATGCAAAAATTTTAAATTACTTAATACTTATAAAACAGATGCAGGTATTAGCACATACCACTTAGCCAATAAACCCACAAAGCACTTGGATGAAGTGAAGCATCATATTCTTACAATATAAAAATTCCTGTGACATATCAAGGAAGACAAATATTTTATATTGGACACTGTATGTCTGTCATTTTGCAAATTTTGACATTTCAGCTGGTTGATCTCCTTCAAAAACTGAGACATTTGGAAACAATACAGAAAATTACTAAGATTGTTCAATTTACACAACACTATGGCTTAATTGAAGCAAATTTTCAAATTAAATTTTGAAAGATGCTGAACTAAACTGCTGCATCTATTACTGTTTTCCAGTAATAAAGAGGTGCACAGTCCTTTCCAGAGTTTATCTTTGACTAACAAATATTGCTTTCTTTTTTTAAAAAAATAGATTCTGTAATTAGAAATAAGCTGCCCCTTTTACTACAAGATATGCATGCTTCCAAAAAATGCTATTAGCCCTAAGGATAGAAAACATGCATTATTTTTGGCTATTCCCAGTGTCAACATTTTGGTCTAATCCATTTTAGATCCCTGGCAGACATTATTTCCTAAATTAGGACACTAGCAGCTTATGAGGCAGGATCACATCTCAATGCCACATGCGATGCTGAATGAATTTAAAATCAGACTGCGATTTCATGACAGCATTAACTTGAATTTAACGCAGACCAGCGCTGCATGGAAACCACAATGGCCATTGCAGTCTGAAACACCAACCCAGTATACACTCTCTCAATGTTTCCAGTGTGTTGATGACCTCGGGTGAAGAACTTTGCAGTAGAAGGCTTTAGTGCCAGAGCAGGGCACTAAACACCACAGTGCAGTGAACTGATGACAAAAGTGATGGCTGGGGAACCACTGCTGCACCAAAAAATATACTCACTTCAACTGCTGATTTTCTGAAAATAAGGTTACCATCTTAAGTGTTTGCAAGTCTTTCTGCAGCCTCTGTCAAAAGATTGCAGTACTAGGAAAAAAAATAATTTGTTTATGCTTTTTTTAACACATAGAGAGGACAAAAATAAGACCAACTGAACACAATTTTTCTTGAGTTAAATTTTAGAGGACGGATGTTCTCTGTTCTCCCTGGTTTTTACTCATGACAAACAGCTTTTTAATATAACTGAAAAATGGAAAAATATCCTGTAAAACTGCAGACCACTTTCTGCAGGCCTACACTATCTCTATATTGCATATATTACATACGTCTAATGTGGCAGATGGTCCATAAAGAAGTCACAGCAGGATCCTCTATAATTTTTCAATTACACCCAACTATCCACTCTTACACTCATATTTGATATTGTATATATATTATTGATTTTGTATGGTACTGAGACTAAGTCTGAACATTTTTCAACCCACCAAAGCAGCCTCTACTGATGATACCATCTAAATTTCGGCAACTCACTAACTGGGACTAAATCCTCTTCTGATCCCTCCTTCTGCTACTCTGTGGATAGCAGGAGTATAGGCTTTAGTTTTCTTTCAATAAATGTGAATTCTAGATGTTCTTCCTCAGGGAAGATAAGATTAAAAAGATCAGATTTCTGAAATGAAACAGAAAAAAAATTGTTGTTGTTGGTAAACTGGTATATTCCATAGTTTACACGCATTATAAAAAGAAACTGACTCCTTTACACACACATCATGTTTTGAAACATGCCAGCAATTAAAACTTTAGAAACTATAGTATGATGCATAAATGGAAGACAAAGTGTTCTTGTACAAATTCTGACATTACTAATACCATAGGAAATGATCGGGGTTCATAAACATTTTTATTGCCATTGGTTATGGGCAATGAATATTGAATGGCCAAATAACAGCTACTCAAGGTCCCCACTTGCTTCTGCAAGCTGCATTTTTTTTTACTCACCACTCACAGCAGACTTACACAAGAAGTTTGGGACTAGCTGCTAATTTGAAACATTCACATTTTCAAGGTGGGCTTATTTGCAAGCTAAGTTGCAAATCCAGCTCTAACATATGACTTTTTCTTCTAAACAGATCAAAATTATGTGATTCTTGGCAGACTTGATTTCAACTAGAAGACAGGACTGTAAGTAGGTTTTGGGATCAGCAGAGCAGTGTTTATCTTAATATAATTGGGGATTTTTTTGTACATGCTAATTCTACTGGTCCTTCCAGTCAAATGAAATATCCACTATGAAATTCAAAATAATAGTAAATAGTAAAGGTTCAGATGTCTCCTCCCTTAAAAAAATTAAACTAAACCAGAGACCACACTCCCCCCAGGGGACACCCTCCTCCCCAATAACTTCTGATAAATATACAATATACACTGGACTAAACCAGTTGAAATTGTTTGTATATTTAGCATTGTAAAATATTGGTGATAAATCATATTATAGTTATGTTTCAGAAAGATTGTTAACCAGTTAACTCAGGTCTCAAACATTTTTTATACATTATTGTGATTGAAAATTATTCAGATAATAAATTGCCAAATACCATATATTTTTAAATGAAGAACATGCTAATTAATAAAGATATTTCAGCAACCCTTAGAAGGACATATATTTTGAAGCTCCTTCAGCAAAGAAGTGCTGGAATTCCTCTCTTTGTTAGTAACTTGCTGGATGTTTGCCACTTTGGGCTAATGAGTAGAAGATAATTAAAAACCCTAAATCTTACAGCACAGAATTGTTCTCTAATTCACTAATGCAGGATGTTAGCAACCACAAAATGCAAATATCAAGCTTCTACAACAATATTAATTTGGTCACAATGTACATCTGGTTTATTTTACAGCATACATTAAATAGCAGTATAGCAATTAATGAATTCAGTTAATTTTATTAGAGTTTTATTTTATTATTAAACAAAGGCTTAATCACATTTTTACAAACAAGTGTGGGCAGTCTACTTGGTTTGATCCAGGTGTTACTATCTTTTTCTCAAAATTTTTGAAGTTTCTGCAGTCTGAGAGGGGCCACAATCTTGAATAAATATAACAAGGAAAACAAGAGGAGAAAACTGTCTCCATTCAGTGCAGCATTGCTGACATAAGAATATTAACTTGCATTTCCTGACTTCTTACATTTTAACTAGGTAACTGTATGTGTGTATGAATGTAGGGCTTCATGTTTTTATTTTTGCATGCAATTTCCTAAGTTTGATGATTTTTTAAATAAGAAGGAAAGCAAATAAAACCACAAAGCCTTCTGTTTATGCAGTCTAGTGAAGCTGATTTGGAGCTTTTGATGTGGTACTCTCTGTGTGCTGAGTAAGGTACACAGGGATAAGTGTTTCTCAGCTGTGCAGTTTAGAAACCTCTGAACTGCCAGTGTCCTTTGGATACAGCTTGAATCACAGGATTAATAAAGTTTCTCTTTACCTGCCTTCATTCAATTTCTCAGGAAAACACTGTACATATTATAAATAATTGAGCTGCAGCTCTGAGGACATGCAAAAAAAAGCATGAATCTGAAGCTGTTCACGCCGGACATTCCTGCAACATTGTACAAACAGGTTTTAATGATGCAGCTTCTGTAGCAGTTTTCTTGTCCCTTGAGTCTATACACACAGAATGGCAGAAAAAGCTGGTGAAATAAATTTGGATACTCATAATATGTGTCAATGAGCAGCTGTCAAATGACAGCAGTTCTTTATTATTGATCCTCTCTATCTTCACAGTGATGTGAACTTCTTGACCTGTGAGAGGCACTTTGTGAAAGAGGGACTGCGAGAGAGTATGCGATGTGCAAAGCCTACGCATTCAACTTCCACACTCTGAGGGAGCACGAGGAGAATTCTGAATAGGCTACATGAAGTATGGGCTAAGAAGGTGGAAAAGTGCAGCACTTCCAGAAGGTAGTCCATAATCTTTAGCGACCTCATGCACAAAGGTTTTTGTGAGGCTCTCCTTTTGTGCAGGCGATATTATAAGGCCAAATATAAAATACAGAATAAATCATTCCAATTTTGACTTATTTAGGTCTATTAGTCTCATTTAAGAAACAGAGTGCAATCTGATAGCTTGTCACCAGAAGAGGAAGTAACATGTGCTGAAGAGGCCTGACTGCATAATAAATTATCAGAAAGAGAGAAGCAAAATGCCCTGTTTACTGATGGGTCCTCTCATATTGTAGGGAAGCATCAGAGATGGAAAGCGGTTGTAGGGAGCTCCCTACAACAAGTCACAGAAACTGCTGAAGGAGAAGGTTTGCAGATGTGAAAGCTATCCAGCTGGCTTTAGACATTGCTGAATGAGAGAAATGGCCAGCTTTTTATCTCTCTACACTGACTCATGGACATTGGCAAATGTCCTGTGGGAGTGGCTGCAGTGATGGAAGCAGAATAACTGGCAGTACTGCCATCATGGCATTGACGCTGCTGTGGAAGATACTGATGCTTGGGTGGAGACCCTGGGATTGAAACTACATCGTTGCAGATGCTCAAGTATCCAAGGGTTGGGTCACAGAAGAAAATCAGAATAACCAGCAGATCGATCAGGCTGCTAAGGTTAAAGTATCTCAGGTGGATCTGGATTGGCAAAGTAAGCATGAACTATTTTTAGCTCAGTGGGCCCATAATGCCTTGGGCCATAAAGTAAGGGATGTAACCACAGACGGGCTCATGACTGAGGGGTGGAATTTATCCATGGACACTCTCACAAAGGATATCCTTTGTGAAACATGAGCTGCAATCAAGCAGGACAAGCTTGTGTGGAGGATGGTGTCTGCAGGATAAACGTGGGAGGGCCTGGCAGGTTGGCTCAACACACTCCCACCAACCCACCAGGGCCGGGGCCATGCTTTGCTTACATGCCGTGCTTACAGTGGTGGAAGCAGCCACTGGATGCCCAAGCCACTGCCCACAACACTGTCCTGGGCCTTGAAAAACAAGGCAGGATACTCCAGAAAAAAAGTGAGACAATGGGACTCATTTCTGAAACAACTTAAAAGACATCTGGGCAAAAGGACATGGCATGGAGTGGCTGTATCACATCCCCTATAATGTACCAGCCTCCAGGAAAATCTACTGATACACTGGACTGTTAAAGATGAAACACAGCAAAGGGTGGTGGGGCCTTGAAACATTGGGAGCCACTGACCGCTGCTGGGAGATGTGCTGGGCATCAATAAAGGGGGGAGGGGGGAAGCAAATATGCTGTGTACCATTTGTTTCTCTTGGGTTTTATTCCCCACTCTCTCTTTCTCCTTTTCATTATTATTATTATTATCATCATCATCATCATCATCACTGTCGTCACCATTAGTATCAACTTTATTTCATTCTTTAATTGTTTTTAACCCATGGGGTTCATGCTTTTTGTCCAATTCTCCTTCCCATCCCACCAGAGAGGCAGGGGAGAGTGAGTGAGTGACTGCGTGGTACTTAGCTGCTGGCCAAGGTTAGACCATGCCGTAAGTTCATGAAGCAAACGCTCTCCAGTTAACGTCCATGATCCATGGTAGACATCAAGCCACGGCCCGAGTGCAACCTTTTGAAGATCTGCAAGAATTACATGCAGACAAGCATTTGCTTGCTCTGTGGTGTAACACTGCCCTTTCTTATCTGAAAAGTTGATCCAGCTGTAGGCAAGGTTTCTGTCTCCATGTATTTGGACACCCAAAATAAATATGGCATGATTTAACTCCTACTTATCTTCCAATACTGTATTTCAATATTGCATTCAAATCATCCAATATGGAATCTACTTTGAAAATATGTTTCACAAGTAAGTTTCGACTCCGGCAATCGTATTCTGAGATCTAAAGCCTTCTTTTCTCTTGGCATGAAAGCACTTTATAGACATTCATTAATCCTATCCTTATTTTGAAAATGTGAGAATTAGCACATGCAGATGTAGTTGCAAAAAAACCACAAAGTAAACTAAAGGACGAGTAAATCACATCTGTTCCCTGGACCATCTACTCCTCACACCTCAAATTCCCAGCAGTTAATCATAAACTGAAGAACTAGACTGAAATAACCTATAAACCCTGTTCTTTGAAACACAGTTCATTTCATAGAAATGTTGTTCAGCCTTCTCTATTCAGTAACACTGTTTGGAATTGGTAGAAGCAGACTCAGAGTCTCAGAAGAATATCAGCCAATTTTCAGTTCTTTATAAAGTGACTGCTAACAGTACCCCTAGATAGGAATATGTTTTGATTGAAGAATTTTAAAACATTTTAACCATCAGTTTAAAACACAGACTGATAATTCACTGTTTTCTATAAAACAGTTTTGCCATTTAAAACTTTTTCAGTAATTTTAACCTTCGTTTGTTCCTGAGTTTGATCACTTTTTTCATGAGACCTGAATGAGATCCTACCCTAGTTTTTCCACTGCCTGGATAACTAGGACATACATATGTGACTTCCATCAGAGCATAAGTCACAAATTTTTACCTTTGGCATTGGGCTTGAACACACAACAGTGACAATCTTGCTTGTGAAGTCAGATAGCTCTTTTGGCTAGGAAACCCCACAAGAATCCTAAAACTGTTACTCTCTGTAAAGCTAACCACATAGTCTAAGGTATTCAAATCAAGACCAAATACACTTGGAAAAGATGGCAGCATGTGCAGAACATTAGCATTTTGCTAAATCACCTTGTTTGCCAAATCATGTCCTTCTCTGGAGAGCTGCCATCCAAACCTGGAGAATGAAAAAAGGAAAGGATTTGTGCTTTTTAAAGAACGGCAAAATGTTGTCAGATCATAGGATATATGAAGAAATAATGCCAGCTGCTCAATTTACTGAAACATTCTGAGAGAGTGTAGTGCAGATGAGAGGCCAGAAATTGGCTTAGGATCAGGAAATATCTGGTTCTGGAACAATCAGCCAACATGCAAGAAAGAGCCTGAAAAAAATGTAGGATTAATTATGTAATATACATATGTTTCCCATAAACTTGACTTTCAAATTCAGAATAATTTACAATAATTAAAAGCATTCTCCAACTCAGGTCAAGACATCAGAGTTGTTGAAATGCTGGTAACAACTAGTGCTTGATTTTTTTCTTTGACCTTTTCTACTACTGGAATTTGCATCTTNATGGAAAGATAAACGAGTCTTCAGGAAGAAAAAAAAGGCCATAGGGAGGAAAAACTCTTAAGTTTTTCAAAATTCTATATTATTTCTTTATATCCTCACATCACACCTATGATTTGATTGAATTTTAGCATGGTGTTGACTCCTGTTCTCTTAATTGTGCGCAGCTATTGAATGAAAAGTGACAACAGAACATGATTTATATGTGATATAATAGAAAAAGGTTTTATTCTGCTTCTCTTTGTGCTATTTGAAAGAATAAGCTTTTAGGGTGCCAAAATTATTGCTAGCCTAGTTAACTACTTTGGATGCAAAATAGTTGACATAAGGACAGCCAAATCTGTTCTTTTATGAAAGAGTAATAAGACAGAAAATCATTTCATTGTCAGATAATGCTTCAGTTTATACGACACAATTAGATTTGCAATAAACTACAAACAGATTTGATAATGTCACTTACAACAATAATCCTGGAAGAAGCAATAGTGCAGCATTCAGCTCCCTGACGCTGATGAGCTGAAAGCAACCTGCCAGGGAGCAGCTGATTAACCAATCCGGAGTTACGTGTATGAAACCGAAAACAGACTTTGACAGGCTGTAGATCATATTTTTTTAATTTGTCTCCCAACTACATAACTAGTTTAGCTCTAGTCTATATGCCTTAATATTCCAAACACTCGGCTCATTAGTCTAATCAAGGGATGGGAAGACCACACAAATGTATGGATTGTTCAGCAACCCTGACCCCACTCATTCACACACATGTAATAGCCCTGCCATTCACTCACGCATAGAAATGATCACAAAAGCAAACAATGCTGTGCTCACTCATTCACTTAATTAGTTAGTCACTGTTTCACTCACTTGGTTGACTCAGTCCTTCATACTTACAGGCTTAGAATCTCATCTCACTTTCCCAGTGAGTAATGCCAATTAAAATTCACTTAAGGCCCACATAGATTGAGAAAATCAGAATTACACCCTCAGTCTGACAGATACTAAACTTTGTGAAGCAATCCTTCAATGTGACTTGGAGTATCTTAAGATCTTAAGTAGAAATTTAGTGCAGCACAGGCCTTGCCTAGTCTTCTCTTTTTCTCCTCTTTAACTCTCTTGCTTTGAAAGCAAAAGGCAGGTTTCTGCCCTCAGTATTATTTAAGCACTATTGAGAGCAAAATCTGACTTTTTTAATGTAAATTATCGACAAGGTTTCAACACTTATGTAGTTGTCAGCCATCTATCCTTCAAAAAACATTTCCCAGCATCAGTCTGCATAGACACACAGTTATTTCATAATTTTCTTGGCTAAGGTCCAGTTCCCTTAATTTCTCTTAATTGTATATTTCATACCCATCATGAAGGCTTCTGTGAGGAAAGTGATATGTAACATTTCTAAGTTGTTAAACCAATGACCTTTTTTATTCTATGATACAAGTTGGATACAAATTCAAATTGGTCATTCTTTCTAATGTTGGAATCTAATATCATTATATAATATCCTTGGATATTATATAATGATAATGACATTACCTAATATCATTAGATATCTGACCAGCATATTCAGCTGACACCTAAAATGTAATGTTGTCTGTCAGTCTCATGACCAAGTCTTGCATCATTGCATGACAGAGTTTAATGTACAGGTCTGTCTGTATTCGTACATATACATAAATCACTGCAACGGTGGCCCTTTCATAAAGCATGGTCATAAAGCATGAAAAGCTTACTGTCTTCTGATTTTTGAAATAGATTATTTTCCCAGCAACAGCTTTCTCAGATCAGCAGCAGAGTATACTTTTTCACCATTTTGATCTTCAGAGATGTGTATATTACAAAGAACTGCATATTTGGAAAATATACTTAGAAATAACTGCAAATCCTTATATCGCAAGTAAACTCAAGTGAAGTAAACTCAGTGAATGAAGTAAACACAATGTCAGACTAGTGAATGGGTCTGGGTAATCCCTTTACTAAATTTGCATTGATTTGTGGATGTTTTTATCAAGGGCTAAGTCTGGAAAAGAAAAAGCCTGGGGTGCAAATGTGATAGATATTTTGTACTTTGTACATCGCCATAAACTTTTGTGAGCATTTTATTTTTACGACTTGCATTAGTTTATTTAATGGATGGGTGAGTATCATTATCTTTTTACTTTCACTGTAAAGTCTTTACCATACATCTTATACTGATTTTTGATGATATAATTTTCAATCCTGGCTAGATTTAACAGTTTATCAAATCCACTTTCAAACTATAGGTATTCCCCCATAAAGGCATTCAGTTTTTCATTCAGTTTAATCAAGTCTATGTTGATAATTTTTTAAATTGATTATTTTCATTTTTACATTTATGAATTTACTAACCTTGAATATGCCAGATCTCATGTGTGTATACATAACATGATATGCATTATTTTAAAACAGGCCTGTAGGGTTGCCTTAAGTGCAAACACCCCGTAATATTTTAGATGTCAGGATGACGTAATTCTAGGACAGAACAAGACAGGACAGTACCTTTACAAAGAAGGAGCTGAAAATAGGCATGACATAAATATCAAAGTGAAAAGAAGGAGGGGTAAATGATGCAAAAAATGGAGGCATATGAATGGCAAAATCACACAAAGATGGAAGGGTGGTTACATTTGGAGGTAATCCTTTGGAGGTGAAATGGTGAGGAGAGGAAAGAGATTTCACAACTGCATTTGCTTTCGCAAACAGTCTGACTTATCACTACATGTAGGTTGCATGTGGCTGTCAGAAGAAGTACCTTCTGCAGCCAAACACGAAGATTTGACTCTAGTCAGTGAACTCTGTCCATCTGCTAGGGTAATTTAGCCACTGCCTCTGGAGAACTTCGACATACCAAAAACACAATATTCAAATAGAGCTCAGGCTTTTAATCACGGATTTGTCCTGATGGGAGACCATCATCCATCAACACTTACTGAATACCCACTTAAACCTTTAAATTTGCAGCAAAATTCTCCCCTGTGAGTGGCACACTCAGCAGTATCGTACAGCTACACTGCCAAAACCACCTGGAAATGGGGCCAGGGCTTTGCAATTTAAGTTCTCAGGCATATGTCTTCATGGCAATTTTGTAATATTATACCATTTAGATCTCTAAGTAGTTTGAATATAAGAGTAAATGCAGGTCAGACAAGGAATAAAAAGAAAAGGAAAATGCGAGCAGAAAAGGAAGAGAAAGAAAGTATTTTTACCACGCAAGCAGCTTCTGTTACCACAAAATAATCAGAAGTAGATTATTGCCGATGAATTTCCTATTATTTAGTCTTAAAGATAAGTTCATTTCCAGCTGAAGGCATGGGAAGTCAATTAATCCCTTTCAGAAATTGAGATGGATGATCATATGCAATAAGCTTCATCTTTGTGTGTTAGAGAAAGTTAAACGGGCACTGGAGCTTTCCTTTCAGCAACATTTCTCTTTAGCCGAAAGGATACTGTCCTGCATTTAATAGAGAAACACAGTTTGTGTCAGTTATTTGCTTAACTCTTGCTCCCACCTTTGCCTTGCATCCCTTGTAAAACGGAGTGTGACAGAATCCCTTGAACGGAGTGTGACAGAGCTGAGGTGGCCCAGCATACTGAAAACACTTATATCCAGTGTAAAATATATTGCATACCTTTATCATGACACATGAGGCAAACACTCGGTGAAAGGTCACGTAGCTTTCTGCTACTTGGGGATGTGTGTGAGGTGTGTGCGTGCGACTGATGCATTTGCAGAGCTGGGAACCGTGTTACCGTTCACAGCATCAGATGCAGGCAGCCCGTAAACAGCACAGAAATCCGTGCATTTTCCTGTAACAGCCCTGCATCACATCCTGGCTGTGTTTAGCAATGTACTCCCTGTTACACCTCTTTTCCATGCAAGCAGTCCATTTAACTGCCTTTGTTAGACAGTATGCCCACACTTGCCACTGAACATGTTCGGCACCTAGACTGAGAACGTCTCCTTTGGTTGGGTGAGTTTCCAGGTACTGGCTCTTATGACAAGTGCATCAAGTGAATTGGCAGCCACTCCTTTAGTTGCACAGCAGGCAAAGAGTCCACAGCAGGAGTGACTTCTGCTAGCAGGGACCCTTAGAGCATGGTGTGGCGCTTCTTTCAGGGGCATGCCTTTGGCAGTGGGTCTGAGCTGCTGTCCTTTCCAGCCCCCAGGCCCTGTGCCTACTTTAAAGCGTGAGGGAAGCCAGGAAGGACAGTGCAGGACCCTCAAGCATCATTCCTGAGGCATGGCAGGTCTGATAAACACTGTTGTATATGTTATATCTTGCAATAATTCGTCTCCTCCTCATTTAGCCTAACGAGCACCATACTCAAAGTTACATTGGCCTATTTTCTGATTATTAAATTCAATTCTGCAGAGAAGCATATGGCAAATGGGGAAAAAAGAGGTCAGAAAGGATGTGCAAAACAGTTCATAAGGTTGCATTTCTTTCAGGGAAATTGGTTCATAAGTACCAGTAAGATATAAATGTAGAACATTTCAAAACATAGCTGATCTCAAAGTGGTTAGTTACAAAACATAGTAATTAGTTGTTTGTTAAAAGTTAACACAAAATCCCTGCTTCTTTATAATAATGTTACAAGAGGCCAGTACTTAAAAAAGGGTAGGGTATATGCTGATTTCATTGTAATCGCTGCTGTGCGTAAGATAAATGTTATCACGGATTGAGACTGTACTTATTTTAGATTTTAGATTGTACTTTCATTTCCATGTATGTAAACATTTTGTAAAATCTCATCGAATTCACGTGAACCAAAACGTAGAATTTCAGACACACAACAAGCTGGGGTCTCAGGAAAAGTACAGGGTTAGGAAATGAATAATTGATGTACGGATAGCACTTCTTGAATAAGTAAGATATATTAAAAAAACTCAAAACACAAAGAAACAAAGATCATGCTCCTAAACACTCTGCTGGATGAAATATTACTTGCAGTGCTACCGGCTTGGACTGTAGGGGTAGGTGTAACCCGGGCAGGGCGTACATCCTCCTTCCCTCCCCTCCAGGGAGCAAGGGAGCTCAAACACGAGCAGGCTGAACCTCTCGAGGCTGTGAGACTGACCCGTGGAGCCCGCGCCACGGAGGAGACCCAGCCCAAAGCTGCGCACAGCTTTGTTACGCTGCCATTCCGGAGCACAAAGGAAAGCGACGCTGCCATCAGCAAGTCACCAGCTTATCTACAAGAATTACAGATGCAGCTACCGGCGTGTCTGCTGCGGGCTGCTGGTGCTGGGGGCAGCCTTGCCGTGCCTCTCCTGAACGAAACTGGGTGGGCAAGGGGAAAACTGGCCAACATCTCTGGTTGTTCCAGGCCAGGGTAGTTCCCAGACAGGTCTTGCTTGGTTTCCCCAGTCAGATGGATAAAATACCATATGATTCTGACTACAAGGAAATCTTAGGATAACAGTGCATAAAGAACAACCTATACTTTGGAAATAACACCTTATTTGAGACGTTAAAAATATCTAAAAGTAACCACTTAACTGTTAATTTTGCTTTGTAGCAAAATTTTGTTCATATCTTCTTTTTCCTGGACTCAAATGCCACTCTTTAAAGGGTAAAAAGAGGCACATAAGCATCCCCCCATGGAAGCAATCATAGTTAAGAATATTCAATTGTTTGACTGATGCTGCCAAACAATTATTTTTATGTCTAATTGACACTGGTGATCTAGTACCGACAAATCCTTATTTTACTATTTTAGTCATACATAGAATATGAACATACACGTTACATTCATGTGTTGGGAATATGGAAAAAGCTCTTCTACAGTGTGCTAGCTATAAAAAAAGGGCAAATCCTTTCAACAGCTCAAGAAGGGTCTCAAGCTGACACCTTTTTCTTGAGCCTGGTTTTATTTCATTGTCATGTAACACGTGTATATTTCTTCAATTTTAGCCACTTTTCTCAAAAGCATTGTTCCATGCTACCACCAGAATTCACTCCTTTCAGAAGGGCTCTTCAAAATACCAGGTTTTGTAATTCTTTCAAAAATTATTGCACTGATTTTGCCTAAAGATCCAATCTGAATGTCTCTGCATAACACACAGATCCTTGTTCAAATAGTTGCTCTTTAATCATGGAAATAGAGCAGAAACAGAAAACCACTTGTGTGGTTTACTCTGTGAAAACAGAAAGTCTGTATGGAGCTTGTTGCAACATTAAACCCCTGGGTAGAGAATCAAACAGTTACTAAAATTTTCCGGGACATTTGAGGCAGCCTGAACTATGGATCAGGAAATAAGCACTTCATGGAGTTTCTCGACAGGCGTTCATCGCTTTAAGAGCCTAGAATGGAGCCTTGGAGGAGGGGTTGTTTTGTACAGTGCAAAGGAGAAAGAGTAACTCAGTTCAAAACACATAAGGTTTTCTAGTTAGCATCAGTTTTACGCATAGCAGATGAATAATCTGTGCAAGAGAGGAGAAGGATGTGACCAGTGCTGAGGTCTAGTTCACAGGGTAGGTTCTACAATGCAGATCTTTCCACCATGTGGCTGAGCGTACCCGTTACGTTAAGTTTCCTCACCCTTATCTAGCGATTGTTATTTTTCTTGTTGACCAAAACCAGATCTTATGAAGTGCAACTTGAAGGATCAAAACAAATTACAAAACCTAAATTGTGAAGGGATTGGGTAGCCATTTTGGTGGTGGCAGCCATCTTGGGGCAGAATAGATTCAAAATAGCTGAATTTCCAGAAATGACTAATATTTTTCAAATGTAATATTTTTAAGATAATCTTCCCAATTGTCAGCCACTCCAGTAGAATTAGAGGAAGGTTATAGCTATCTACCACAATATGACATGTAACTGTAACAGGAAATAATTTCTGCTACATGTTTTTTGCTCACAACTCATGAAACCCCAGAGATTTAAAAAAAAAATAAAAAAAAAAGAGCTACTATTAGAAACCCCTTTTCAAGGCCATGAGGTAAATCAAGAACATACAGTATAGGAATGCCCACACTTGGGACCTCACTCCAAGTTTAATACACAGTGAAGTCTGGAAATGTTAAGTGCTTACACACAGAAAGAGGCTATAAAAACACACAAGTACATCGCCTTTAAGTAGAAGAACTTTCTACTTGTAGAAAGAGACTTGCCAAGTGAGTGAGCCTCACTTGACACATAAGCCAACTGCATTATTTGGGAATGAAGGCACATTTGTGATTTATTTCCCCCGCAAGAGACTTTTATCACTCAGGACCTCATTACAGTGGCCGCTGCTCATTTTTTGACCCACTTTGACCCTGAAGAAGCACTTCAGGGTATTCACAAGGAAGAGGGGAGCTCATATTTGGTGAGGAAGGATGATGGAAGCACGGATGTGTCGATCGCTCCAGTGCACATAGGAAGTAGCACTCGATGTGGGATGCACGGGAAAGAGATCTGGTCACAAGGGAGGTGAAGAGTACCATTAAAATACTTATCTTGGCAATTTTATTTTTCCCTGAGGAGTAGGGAAAAGATTGAAGAGGAGTAAAGGCTGGAGTGACCAGAGAGTAGGACGACAGCAGAGTAAAAGTGCACGAATCCTCAAAGTTTAAATACAACCTCGGCAACAAGATTGATGAGCACGGCTCGTGGATTAGAAAAGAGGGAAAACGACAGCAACCTTAGAGGCTGGAGACAGCACGTAGCGAGCGAGCCTGATGCGGAGCGAGCACTTGGCTGCTGCTGCGATTTATGACATCCCTCCACGACAGGGGGAAACCGCGCTGGATGCGGAGCAGCGAGGGAGAGGAAGCCGCCGGTGCGATGCACAAAAGGAGGGCTGGTGGCGGTAAAGTTTGGGCAAGCAAAGGTCAAACAGGCGGCCACGAGGCAGCAGCGCTGCAGAGTGACTCAGCCGGCCGAGACATCCGCCGGGGAGCGGCGGGGCTGCCCCGCGGGCGTGGGCTGCCCCCAGCCTCCAGGGCCGATACATCCTCGTTTTCCCTACGCGTCAGATCTGTGAGCCACGCTCGCAGATCCGACACGCAAGCCCACGGCATGATTTGGCAACGAGGGCGCGTTTGTGATTTATTTCCTCCGCGAGAGACTTTTACCGGTCAGGACCCCCTTACAGTCGCCGCTGCTCGTTTCTGCCCCTGAAGCTGCTCTGAGGTAGCCGCAAGGCAGAGAGGAGGAGATATTTGGTAAGGAAGGATGGCGGGACTTGTGGAAGCAAGGATACGGCAATCGCTCCAGGGCATCTCGGAAGTAGCACTCGACGCGGGACGCATCGGAAAGGGATGCGGTCACAAGGGAAGGGCCAAGTACCCGCAAGGAAACTTATCTCGCCAATTTTATTTTTCCCTGCTGAAGACGGAGAAAGGCTGGAGTGACCTCCAGCGGCTGAGCTCCCGCGCCGGGGCAGCAACAGGCGGAGCGGCGGCGGAGGGACGGAGGGCCCGCTCCGGGCATTCCCGCCCCCGGGACCGTTACGGCCGTTACGCCTCTCCCGCTCTCGGACCGATTCAAACTCGGCAGCGGCGCCGAGCGGGAGCGGGAGCGCGGCCCCTCCCGGTGCCCGCCAATCCTCTCGCCTGCCTCCCTCCCCTTTCCCCTCCCTCTCCCCCTTCTCCACGTGAGGCGGCCGGAGAGTTTCAAGCCTCCCCGGCGCGGCGCAGCCCCGGGCCCGG